>JAVTVY010000017.1:0-34349 GCA_036873755.1 Hanleya hanleyi
GACAGAAGTACTCTTCCTCAAGCAAATCAAGTACTGAGAAACCTCAATTCGCAAGAAGTTCTAGAAAATCTCCAGAGTAAATTCGTCATAGTCCCAGCAGACAAAGTTCCAAATAATATAATATTCATATGTAAATATTACTATTACCAGGTGCTGGTTAAAGAATTGAGTGTAGACATATCTTCATCAAATACGTCTACTTACTCCCAAACTGCATTTACTCTGGAAGATCTATTTAACAATCACAAAAAGTTTCTCAGGGAAAGAGGTATTGTCTTCCAACCAATCATAATGACATACCAAAAATATACTGGACTCCCAAAATGCATAAATCACCATACAAAGCTAGATTCATAGCTGGTTCTAGAAGCTGCACCACCAAGCTTCTTTCAATCCTATTGGCGAGGGCCCTTCAGGAGGTAAAAGCATTTTGGGAAAGGTATTGCGCCACTATTTCTAAGAACTCTGGCGTTGAATGTATGTGGATATTGAAAAACTCAAAATGTCTTACGGAAGAACTTGATGCTAAAGGTCACATACTGTACAGACATGTATCCACATGGGATTTCTCGACTCTCTATACTACAATCCCTCATCAGGACCTTATTGACCGTATAAGTTCATTAATAGTATCTGTGTTCAAGAAAACTGATCGTAGATATATTAATGTCGGAAGCCATAAAGCATTCTTTAGGTCGACTACATACAAGAGATATCATTCATGGGATGTTTCTTTGTTTATAGAGTTGCTTGAATTTCTCATTAAAAATATCTATGTGAAACTTGGCAACACAATATATCAGCAGGATATAGGTATTCCAATGGGTACTAATTGTGCACCCTGTTGACCGACCTGTATCTGTTCTCTTATGAATATGACTATATGCAGGCGCTTTCAAAAACCGATCCATTCAAAGCCCGTTCCTTCTCATTCACCAAACGCTATATAGACGATCTTCTCGCTGTGGATAATCGCTATATAAATGATGCAGTGAAGGATATATATCCACCTTCACTGGATTTGAAGGAATCTACAGATAGCCCTACAGGCACATCATATTTAGATCTATATCTCTATAAAAATGAAGCGGGCATTCTCTCTCGTCGACTTTATGACAAAAGAGATGATTACAATTTCGACATCGTAAACTATCCCTTTCTTGATAGTAATATTCCAGTGGGACCTGCATATGGCGTATACATATCTCGCTTAGTAGCATTTGCTAGATCCTGTGTTAAATGTGATGATTTTAATCAACGTCACAAAACATTGTTGCAGAAAACTTATAAAACAGGGCTATTCCACCAAGCGCCTCCACTCAAAGTTTCTCAAATTTGGCGATACATATCGCATGCTGATAGCAAAATACGAGCGTAGCGTGCAAGATCTATGGCGTTACGTTTCGTAACTTGTGTCTAATTCCGCTTAACCCGGGGCTAGGGGCCGTATGAACCCATGCAATTCAAGATCCTCATGGTACTCATATGAACAGTCACAATCAAAGCGTGACTGAGATATATCTTTTTTTTAGATGACGACTCTATAACGAATATTATGGATTAAGAATACTGATCAGCGATACGGATTTGATATTTTTGGAACATCATGATGTCTTGCCGGCATCATTGAAAACTGTTGACCGCTTCTCTCTTGCAGGAAACAAGCCTATGTTTATGTATACTATGATTGTCTTTTTGAATTGGTGCTAATACTGTTATGTGGAAAATGGAATAGGTCTTTGGATTATGGACGCGGATATTCTCTAATGGACGACGGCTGCATTATGAATGACGGACTAGACGCTTGTAATTATCAACGCTGCAAACGATTATATACAGATCGATGGCTGGCTTCGTCTACACGATGATCAGGGCCATGGAGTAAATTTTGTCCTGCCTCAATTATGCCCCTTGGATGTGCCTAAAAATCAGGACTCATTTACGGAGAAAAAATCTGACAAAAAACGAGCAGGTTGACCCCCACTTTTTGCGGCTTTTTGAGTTGGTACCGGACCTGGGAAAATGAGAAAGAAGTTTAATGGAAATCGCTCTTACAGATGTTTCTGGAAATTGGGCCGAATTTGACAATTTTTCGATAATTTAAGGGGTTTTCTAGGAATAATGAAGCAAGCTTGGAGGGGAATGTTCGAGATCCATTTTTCTATAACATATCAGTACTCTGTATTAGAATAATAATTGCTCTTCCAGAAAATATATGTGATATAGGCTGAAAATTTTACGACAATTGGGGGCCGAAAATAGTACCCATGGTCTGTTCCTTGCCGATTGGAAGAAGCTCTGGAATGCCCCCTTAGTATCCCAGCTGTGCTTTTATTGGAGATGTTCATGTGAACCCTTAGGATCGCAGCTGCGTTTTTATTGTCGATGTTCACAATATCTACGAATCTCTACAATATCAGGTGGTCATTGATTTGATGAACGGTGGGATGTTTAATTGCTCAAGTAATGGACAGGTATGAGCGTATTGTTACTAGAAGTTATTAAGCGAATAAGTCTTTTTTTTAGCACGACTAGAGACCTGAGGTGAATGGTATATAAAGGGTAAAAAGGGTCCCCTTTTCCAGGGAGATAACTCTTGATTCCCGTGGAGCTTCCGACAGGAGGCGTTGTGGTGAAAGTTATGGATTGCATCAGCATTGGCTGAGTGCCATGTTTTGACAACTATAGTTCCGGCAACCTTTGACCTTGTATTCTTTCGCAGTGATGTGGTTCCGGGGAGAAAGCCTCCGCGGACAGAAAGTAGTCCCACGGGAAAAAATGCATGGAATGCATGTATGGACCGTGGGATGTACTGACCTTCAACATCGGGGATCTTTTCAACATCCGGATGGCGTCATGTGTGACGTCACTTCCGGTGTGAATCCATCGGGCGGGACCTTGGAGCGGGCACCTCTGCGCGAACTGGGGTTTCCCTCGGCCCGGGCCCGGCTGCACGCCTGCGCGGGATCATCCGGCCGCACGCCTGCGCGGGATCACCGGAAGTGCGCAGGTCACGTTGGCATAATAAAATGTGTAATACGCAATGTTGTTGTTGTTGCTCTCTTTTTGGACTATCCAAATTCTACGCCACTATATGGACGCTTTCCTTGTACAACACAGTGCAGATAAGCAGAAAGGATATTTCCAAAAACGCTTGTTCGATAAATATTTACAAATCTGAACTATTATAGATACTTAGTGAGAAATATTACCGCGTAAGACTCTGTTTGTTTATGTTTTCATATCCAAGTCACTAGGCCAAATGTTTCGATGTCGCAACATTTGAACACAATTGTTGCAACAATAACTTACATTGTGTAGTGAGAATAGGTTTTCTCACTGTTCTGTCAGTTTAGACAAATAGACTATTAACGAATAGTGTCAGATTGATGCAAGGAAGTGCTTTATTATAGAGTTATCTCCCCTAGGTAGAGGGCGCTGATTGCCCATGGAGCCTTAGACAAACGGTATGGCGATCTCGAGCCTCCTCAAGCAATCAGACATCGGTTGCAGGTGGAGGAGCGAGGGGTCGATGACAGTTTGGCTAATTTTGCTTATAGGTGTGTTTATTCACCGGTGAAAGGGAACCCGGGGGCTTCACGTGAGTTAGTCGAATCGATAGCCGTGGAGAAATTTTCCAAAGGTTGTCATGAACAACAGGCTGTTTGCTATGGAGAAAGACCCCAAAACTATTCGGGATGCGTTAACATGCGTGAACGCCTCACTGTATAATCACCAAGCTTTGAATGTAGCAGGGGTCCGTCTAGTTTCCACGGAACTTAAGTCTGTGGGAGGGGATATTTTACGGGAGGGTCGGGGTGAGTCTCCATTGAGACTTGTCACTTCTCCCAAGCTGTCGGTTGCCCGTGAAGCCCCTATTAACAGAGTTACCTGTTACTCGTGTGGACAAAATGGACATAAGAGCTTCCGATGTCCCCAGGTATGGTGCCATCTTTGTCGCCAATTAGGACACATAAGTCGAAGTTGCCCCGTTCGCGCTAATCCTGATGGGTTGGTTACCACGGGAGGACCTGCCTCGTCAGGTGTTGCCGGGGTGATTGCTGCCGTTAGAGGCGTTACTGTGTCTGGAGCTCAGAATGGGGGAATGGTAGTCCCAGTCAGGGTCGGGCCAGTTCAAGTGAGTGCGATAGTGGATACTGTTTGTCAGGTAACAGGCATGAGTCCGGAATTATTTGAAAAGTTAGGGCTTACGGAACTGTCATCCACTCCCATTAAGGTAACTGGTGCATTTCAGGGTACGGCCAGTATGGGAATGCTGGTTCGACAGGTTCCCCTTTCCGTTGAAGGGTTTAATTGTTTTGGAGACATGATTGTAGCCCCGGTGGTTCAGGATTTGTTACTGGGCTCGGACTTTCTGTCCGCTTACGGCTGTGTCGTTGATTTTAGGAAGAAGGCCCTGGTCATTGGGAACATGGGGGTTCCTGTAGTAAAATGTTAATGCATGACGACCGGTTTGGACAGTGCTTTAGTTTAGTTCTCTTTTAGCCTTGGTAATGTTAGGGGCAATGCAGATTGACAGTGGGCATTGGCATGTGGTGCCATCTAGCACACTGCTTTGAGTTGATTTTGATGTTGGTGATGTCTTTCTATTTTGATGTAGGTGCTGTGGCATTTTGGTTTGATGTTGTGTAGGTTGTTTTTTTTTTGGTTTTGGGGGGAAAAATGATAAAATGTCTGACAAATCTGTGATATGTGCGGATGTCGAATAATGGTGTGGGGTGTTGAATAATGGTGTGTTGGTTGATTTGTGATGTGTGGGCCTATATTTTAGAATGATTATTTTTGGCTAATTGATCATTGGCAATGGGGTAACATTAGCAACGCAGTGCACTTCTACTCAATGGATTCCGATATTCCTTCTGGTCCTGCAGCTTCATCCACATGTTGAGTTGACGTGTTAGCGGCACCTTGTGCACGGGTGTTTCACATGCGTTGATCCTTCATGTGTGTATCTCTGTTGATGCATACAGAGGATACTGGTTTCCTGAAGCCTTGAGCTATATGAGTAGTCCCACAATGTATGGAGGACTGACAGGCAGTTACTGTTTTAGTCAGACTATGTTCGCTAGCCAGTCAATCAACTATTGAGAGACTGAGTGTCTTGCAGTTATTGCCTAAGTCAGTAATGTCTTGCCGGTCCATGTCTCTCAGCTTTTCCGAGAAAAGAGTTTTGATCGAGGTTTATTTTACGCGATTTGAAACTGTTTATTGGATGTTTGGCTGTGGGTAGAGAACAAGTAGTTGTGTGAAAGATAGGGAAATGATCAGTAATGTCGGAGAGTATGATACCGGAACCAAGGTCATCTTCATGGAAATTAGTGAAAATGTTGTCTATTAAAGTGGCAGAATTGGATTTAACTCGGGTGGGTTTGGTGATTTTAGGGAAAAAATAAAAAGATTTCATAATCTCGAAAAACTCCTTAGTAGGACCATGGTTCTCGGTTTTGAAAATATCAATGTTAAAATCACCCATTATGACACATTTTTTGTTTTCTGGTTTCAGAGTGTTCAAAATGGAGAGTAGACTAGAGTTAAAATTAGTAACGTTTTTCCCAGGCCGTCGATAAATAATTCCGATTATATATGTTTCTTTATTAATAGTTACTTCAATAAATAAAGATTCGTGTTCCTCATTAACGTCTTTGGAGGAAATATCTTCGCGGGTCTAACACTTTGTGAATTCTTTTTTGATATAGAGAACTACCCCACCACCCGTTTTATGTTCCTTGATAGAGGAAAAGGCTGATAACCGGGAGTGCTGAATAACTCTTCGGTAGAAGCGTCAAGCCAACTTTCGCATATACCTATGAAAGAGAAGTTGAAGTTCATATTATGTATTAGCGCTAGGACTTCAATAATATGTTTGTTCAGTCTTCTCGCGTTGATATGGAGGGTAGACAATGGTTTTTCAGAGATAGAGTTCGTGTTCATAAATGATTTAAATTCTTCTTCAAAATATAGTTTGATTGATGTGAGCTGATACTCTCCCAATGAGAATATTCTCCTTCCGTATTATCTGTTACATAGGTTGAACTTTCAGGATAATTTAACTGTAGGTTATTAAATCACATATTTTCGAATCCGTCCATGAGTGAATCTTGATATGAATGTGGAGAGGAGCAGACATCATTAACATCCTCATTATAGAATGGTAGCTCGCATAGTAAATTCATGTTGAGTATGATAAGGTGGCATACAGTAGAGGTCAAAGTATTTTGATACGGGCGCCCGGATCATCGCCTTGGTGATCACTGGCTTAGAAAGCCACGCAGCTGACTATAAGATCATCACCCAAGACGCAGCCCTGTCTCGGAGTGCAGTATTCTCCCTGGTCTTCTGTCAAGTATTCGGCCACCAATGTTGACCGAGACGATCCATCTAGTCTGTATTGAGGAAGTACGCGGCAGGGTAAACACGGTCTAGCGTTACATGTCTGGGGCGAACACTCCTCAAAAGATGGTGCGTGTCCAAGGGCCATTCTCCACCGCAGTGGTAATCTGGTATGTATGCATGTTAGGTGGCAAAGTCACACAGGATATTGTGCGCCTTGTCCACTTGAATGGTGTCAATCTCGGTGTAGCAAATCAGATCGATGATGCTCCGGAGGGCATGTGCAAAGTGAATTTCCAACATAAGTTGCCTTGATTGTCGAGGTTCAGCTGATGGCCGTTGTCTAAGCTGGATCTGTTAGATTAGTCCTTCCGACTGATCATATTCTCTTCATCCTGGTGGATATAACCTGTCGCAGTGAACAGGCTCTGATAGGCCCCGGTAAAATTACCGCGTCCAAATTTCGGTACTACTGCAGTTGCTGGAATCTGCTGTCATCCACATGTAGGGCCACAAAATTGATATTGACATGTTTAGTCAAACGAGTTCACCGGATAGTCTCCGTTTGAAGCCAGTATTCTCAACACAGGCCAGGTTCAGTCGCTTGCGCATCTGCCCAAGAATAAACATTCTTTGTTGGCGCTCATATTCCCGGCAGACACAGAGAACACTTTGACTTGCACACGTTGGTTAGGGGACTGGGTTGGTTTTCTCTCCAAGGCTTTGAGATGCCCAAAGTGCAAGACTGGATTGGATTTTACTTTTCGGACATATAGGACATACAGCTGCTGGCCTTCTACGTCAGTGGTCATCAAGGTCCGGGCACCCGTATCAGTCGGAGTTTGATGGGAACCTCGTTCAGGAGGTAATGGTCTTGCATGAAGCGGTCTACGTGCAGTCGACCCATGAGATCGACCGAGCTGCAGTTTACCGTCAAACTCCGACTTATGTTCAATCTGGTATTGGTATTTTCCGTGCGATGTACTTCGTCGCTGATTCGGTCGTCGGGGTGCAGGTTTTTCATTCCCTGCGGCACGTTGTGCTCTGGCGATCAAGACGCCTCCTGCTTCTTTGGCACAGCGTGTCGGGTTTTTTCGGAAGGGGATCTCGCTGAACGCATCTCCCAGTGCGTGCACACCATTTCAGACAGCTTGATTTTCGACCCACTCAACCTACGCGTCACCAGCGGGCGAACGTTTCATCCCTTATATCTATGATGATGGTACTGGTGTCAGTCTGCTGGATTGGTTTTTTCTCCAAGGCTTTGAGGTGCCCAAAGTGGAAGATTGGATTCGATTTCAGTTTTCGGACATACAGGGCTGCGTCTTGGGTGATGATCTTATAGTCAGCTGCGTGGCCTTCTAAGCCAGTGGTCATCAAGGCGAAGATCCGGGTGCCCGTATCAGTCGGAATTTGATGGGGACCTTTTTCAGAAGGTATTGGTCTTGCATGAAGAGGTGTACGTGCAGTCGACCCAAGAGATCGACCTAGCTGCAGTTCGCCGTAAAACTCGGACTTTTGTTCCATCCGGTATTGGTATCTTTCGTGCCATGTGCGTCGTCGCTGATTCGGTCGTCGACTAACGCGCGGTCTCGGGGTGCAGGTCTTTCATTCCCTACGACACGTTGTGCTCTGGCGATCGAGACGCCTCCTGCTTCTTTGGCTCGGCGTTTCAGTGCTTTTCTGACGGGGGCATCGCTAAACGCATCTCCCAGTGCGTGCACACCGCTTCAGATAGCTTGGTTTTCGACCCATTCAACCAACGAGTCACCAGCGGGCGGAACGTTTTGACGGTACTCCCGAGCACTTTCCGTTGTCCGGTGTCATCCCTTATATCGATGGTGATGGTACTGCTGACAATCAGTTGACCGATAGATAGAGCTCCTGGTTACAGCTCTGTGTTACTTGCTCTTAGTAGTCCCCTTGCACTGGGCAGACGCATAGCAAAGGAGCTTCGATATCACCGACAATGTGACCATCCGCCACATCCGAATAGTCATCAAGCTTCCGCTAACGACTTTGTGTTCCCAGTCATCGGGACTTGTTATCTGCTTCGTGATTGTCGCACAGATTCACGAGCGTCCGCTTCTGCTGTTGCTGCATCCAAGCCCAACGCTGAGTATTTCCGACCATTTCTTGTGGCACGTGCATGTCTGTCATCCGTTGAGTGAAAGCCCCCCATCCTTTGGGGGCTACCAGTGAATTGCGTTGATCAGATCATCCGATCATTCGCCAAATCCATTATATGAGTGCCGGACACCACCTGGTTCTGGACAAGTTCACCTTTCTCCTTCCAGGACATGTTTGGATTGTCTTTCAACCGCTCCAGCAACAAGTCAACCCTCCTCTAGACTCTTTAAGACGGGATGATGGCGGCTGTGAGGCAAGTGCTGCTGGCTATCGCGTAGTGCTGGATGAGGGAATGAAGCTGAGCTTGTTCCATGAGAGGGAGTGTTGTATTGCCCATGAACGTGATGCACCGTTGAAGCGCGTGATTTTACTGTCTTTTCCCACTGTCGCTTAGGTTGGATCGGGTATGGAGATTGGAGAGTTTGATGGAGACGTGGTTCGATGACGACCATGTTGACGGTTGAACGTAGACTGTGCACGTTTCTGGGATACCTATGCTTTTATGAACAGTCACGCCCGCCAACGCCTATCCTAGCGCTTCTGCGCCCTGGTGAAATAGATCAGAAGCTCTGAAGGGTTTAGATCCTAATTCACCGAAATACAGTGACGCCTGTCAACGCCCGTCATTACGCCCTAACGTCCGTCTCAAAGCCTTACACCTACCTGGCCTGTAGGAGGCCATTATGGCCCCCTATCAAACTTTCTCCCCCATCTCCGGAACGCAAAAAATGAAAAATGACCTTCCGCGGCTTTTTAGTTTATCATATTGGGGTCACCTTGATCCTATTTGCATAACCCCCGAGTGAAGGATCATAGGCAAATTCAAGATGGCACCGATGTGGGGTACCAGAAAAGTGATGTTTTCGTCATTTTTCTTCAACTTTCCTTCTTTTCTTCCAGAAAATTGAGCAAAATCTATTTTATTTCACATCAGACTATTATTTACTAATTTATCATGCACTTACTGCAAGAAAAATACATAAATAAAAAAATCGTAAAAATCGACCAAAGAATCCTTATTTTGAAGATGACGTCACTGTGACGTCATTAAAGCGGCCGCCTTGGATTATTTTTACAATTTCCAGTGGAGCTATTTCGCCCCCTAGCTGAATGGGTGAGAAAAATAATCAGGGGAGGGCCGAAATGCCCCGCCTCCCCTCCCGACCAGGCCTGGACAAGCCCCAAAAGCCCAGGCCAGATAGGGTTAACGCCCTATCTCTACGCCTTAACGTCAGTCTCAACGCCTTAACGCCGTATTTTAACGCCGTATCTTAACGCCTTATCTCAACGCCATAACACTCTAGCTTAACATCTAAACGCCCTGTCGTAACGCACACCCCGATGTTTTGACCACTGGCCCCGAAATCTGATGAAAGTGACGTCATCACCGGACATCGCCGGTAGTGACGTCATCGCACGCATGCCCAAGCGCCCGGTGGTACACTCGGTACCCTATAGCCTGTAGGGATTGGGGTACCCTTATGAAAATTTACCACAAAAATCTATAGTTGAAATCTACAGATTACTATCGATTTTGTGGTACTTTTGCGGATTTACTACAGCTCAAATTCTATAGCTTACTACAAATTAACTATAGCTTACTACAAATTAACTATAGCTTACTACAAATGAACTATAGTTTACTACAAATGAACTATAGCTTACTACAAATGAGCTATAGCTTACTACAAATGAATTATAGTTTACTACAGATGAACTATAGCTTACTACAAATGAGCTATAGCTTACTACAAATGCACTATAGTTTACTACAAATGAACTATAGCTTACTATAAATGGGCTATAGCTTACTACAAATGAATTATAGTTTACTACAGATGAACTATAGCTTACTACAAATGAACTATAGCTTACTACAGATGAGCTATAGCTTACTACAAATGAATTATAGTTTACTACAGATGAACTATAGCTTACCACAAATGAACTATAGCTTACTACAAATGAACTATAGCTATAGATTGATAGCTTCACTTTGGACTGGGTATTTATATTACATCCTCAATACTGAACAACATTGTAGAATAATCTATTTCAGAGAATGACAACGCCCTGATAACACAACAAAAATAACACAATAATTTCTTATATAATACTATATTTATTCTACTAGCACTGAATCGCTCCATACAACATCATAAAATGCACTCAGTTAATGTCCAAACACTTCGTTAATGTAAAAATACTACTTCTTTAATTGCTTCGAAGCATTGTTCAGCTTCAGGTGAATACTGGCTTTGTCCACTTCTCTCTTGTCGGGGAATACTCTACGAGTTTCAACTGGAAGGAGAAAAGAAAGAAAAATTTTGAGGTGGCAAATTATTTAGTATACACTTCAAATGGACATACGGCAAGTCTGAACTTGTTGACAACTGCATTTCTTTACAGTTAATTGAATTTAATTAAGTTATTATGAAAGAACCCATATTATTATTACTACTGTGTTCTTGTGATGGGTAAGAAATACTTACCAATATTAAAATGAATGTTGTCTTTCTCCAATTAAATCATCGGATGATCCAGTTGATGGATCTGGTGATGAGGGTGATCGCGTATGATGGGGCAAGGGTTCGGATGTTGATGGTGTCAGCAGCTGGCATGGTTCTGCTGGGCGAGTCTATGCCTGACGTGATGCCACCTTATTCATTGTCTTCACCGAGGTCTTGATGTCATGAAATACAGATGGCAGTTCTGTGAAATAAAAGATACAAAATGTGTACTGACAGTTGGATTGATAATATTCAGTCAGAATGTTAATAGTCATAAATTGCAGAATCTTGTTGACAAAGGATCAACAATGTTTTAAAACTTTCAAATCTCATTAAATTATTATTTACTAAGATTAATTGCATTAAATGATTATTTACAAGTGATCACTTGTTAACCATTAAAATTCAGTGTCATTTAACATGCATTTTACTGGTTAGCAAACTTGCAAAAACTCAAATTTAAAATCTTACCAGTAAGTGTAGATAATGAGACTTTCAAAGAACTGTTTTCTGACTTCAGAGACTGGTTCTCCGCTCTCAGCTCTTCAACTTCTTTCTGCAGAGCCCTCAGGTCTGCTCGGCTACTAGGATCCTACAAAGAAGAAGAAAACCAAAATAAATAGGCCCCACACCCACATATTTTGTCCACATTGAGAGAAATTTGGATTAATATTATTAGAAATAGTTATCTGAAAGGGATCAGTAAAATAGATGAGACAATTCATGAGCAATGTTCTCAATAGTCAAAATAATGAATTATTTGATAATAGCCTAGGGATTTAGCTGAATAGTCCTGATAGTTGAATTTATACTTACTTCATCTGACATGTCTTGAACAGGAAGTTTTCCTTGTCGCTGTTTGTTTAACTTCTAAAGAATGTTGTTTGACTCATTCTTTTAGGCATCACGAACTGTCTTGCTCATCTTCATTGTAGGCTCTGTGATCTCCTGTGGGAAAAACAATTATTAACATATCATGTCGTGATTTATTGTGAAAATAAATTCACCAATTTTCAACTCAATTCTGTACTAACACTGACATGGCCAAACAATTGTTTGTATGAGTGTTTATTTATTCACATGAAGTAATCAACGGGACATTTGAGTAACCAAACAACCTGGAAATTCTAATAAATGACATTTTTCAGATAATGTGTAAAACTGGATGATAGCATGTACAGTAGACTATACCCCCCCCCCCAACAAGGGTGAAATTATCACAATTGAAAAGTACACAAATGGGGTACAACATGTATTAAAGCTTAGGCTAAGCATAATTTGTCACATCATATAGTTCAGCCCTTAACTGGATGAAAAGTTCAGGTTGTCAGGAATAGAACACACCACTGGTACATTTGGCCTACCTGGAACTGGGCAAAGCTGTGTTGTAAGCGTATTTGTATTCTTTCACCAGAATCCACAGTGAAGCTGTGAACATAATAAAAACATCATTGATAAACTGTTCATTATGGTGTGGTGAGGAGAGATGCAATTTGACAGGACAGGAAGCTCAGACTGTGAAACCGACAGTATGAAATGAAAGCCAGGACTTCAAAGAATCACAAATTACTGTTATCAATTCATTCATATGTTATGTCAAGTTTTTCAAGTAAACATCGGAAATGGCTTGTCTATTGAATCTAAGGAAGTAGGCTTGTGTCTACGAAAGCTCTTGTTGAAATAAACTAGTTAGTCTCAAAGGTGCTACCTTTTGTTTATTTGTCTGTTGAAGGTAGATGTTCACAAATATACCAGTACAGGAAATGACACATTTGAGATTGTAAAAACATCCCCTTCAGGTTTCTTACAATGAACTATGCAGGAGTCTCCCAGCATGGTTAATCCCTTACATAACAGGCCACTAAGAGAAACTGATCTATTCTTGTGAGGTTCACAGTTATTTCAATTAACAAAATATACATGTCTGTTCAGCAATTGAAAACATCATAATAAATACAATTCTCTGCTATTAAAATATCTGGGTTTTTTATATTAGTTCAGATGAATTTCATTTAAAGTGGAAATCTGTAATTTCTAATAAGATCAATCATTGCTATGGGTGAAATTTTATGTTAGCTTATTTCTGAAATTGGCAATTATCCGAAGGTCAAGCTCAGAGCCACACCAGCAGAGCCTACTACAATTTCATTTATGATATACTGTTTTAGATATGTGATGTTCAATAATACTGCAAAATGACATTCTCTACGTAAATGCAATTGATATACAAAAGTAATATATTAATCTGTTGTCAATATATTCGACATTTATATATTTTCATTTTCAAATTTGTTTATGTTCGCTTGATCAAGGCTTCCGGCAAAAGGCCAAAAGCTCATGCATTAAATTGCATTTACAATGTATGTGGAGATACCCAGATTTTGTAGTCATTTATTTATATTTCGAGAATGGTACACATAAATTCAACGTCGTCAATGAGCGTTCAAAGTTGGTAAGGTTGGACAGCATTTTATATCTAAGGTTAATTACACTGGGCTTAATATGCCTAACTATCCTACACATAGATTAGAGAAGACGAGAAAATCAACCAACAAGCCACATTTCCTTCATAAACCAGTGAGATAAAACAATCTTTTCAAGGAAGTATAATGTTTTGGTTGTTTACAGTGTAATATACAAACCTGAAAAAGTTATTTATATAACTTAATATATTTTAAACTATTCCAAAATATTCCAGATTTAACAAATGGAGCAATATTACAGCTTGCAAATGAAAAACATTAGGCCCTATCAATTGTTCAATTTTCAAATGTGCAAATCTGTTTCACACTTTAGTGTTGGCGTAAATGATCACTTTAGAATGCTGTTTTAGCCTACAAGTTGCAAAAGGTACTTACCATCAATCTCAATCAGTTTCATCAGCCATAGATAATCGGAAATATGACTTTTACTGTCTCTAAATGATTCAGCTGATAACTGCAGTAAAACATGGAAACATTCGGCCGCCATCTTTGTTTTTCTCTGTGCAGCGCCACCTAGTGTCAGTGTCAAGAAACTGAGTTACCTCCCCTCCATTCAGGGTAGACAGACTTTGTAAATATCATTCAAATTGAGAAACCATTTAAAAAATGCACACCGACTATATTTGTTCTTTGTTTTCCCCCCCACATTACACAGTTATGACTGCAACAACAAACATTATTCAAAAAGTTAATTACTTTGATTTACCACCAGCGGACATCCTTAATTCAATTTTAATTAAAACTTTAATTCAAAACAATCAAAATTTAGAAACTTCATAAATTTATTCCAATTTTAATAAATTTCCGATTAAGATTATCAGTGCATTCAATTTGAGTTAGAATATTTAAATTTTAGTTTTCAGTGACCTTGCATTTGTTTGGATATCGAACTATGATGGATGGCAATTAGATTTTTTTGTCAATTTTATTAGCATTTCCTAAATGACATTTCAAAATACTTCACAGTCAAATATCAGCATAACGATAGAATATTCATAATATTGAAAATAAAATTAATCCTTCAATTCAATTGTAACTTAGTTTATTGAAAATATCAATAATGGGTTTGTATTGAATTCAAGTTAAAATTTAAGATAAATTTCATATGAAACTACCAAAATTGATATTTGATGCCTCATGAGCAGCAGATTGGAGATTGGAGGTACAAAATCTCTCCCTCCAACTACAAGCAGTCAAATATGAAGAACATTATTTGAGTGTTGTGGACTGATATTGAATCCTATTTGATCATATTAGATTGCAAATCCTATAAGATCTGGATCATATAAGGTCCAAAATACTACACTTGTGTTGTGGTTATGATGTTTTGGGATTTATTGGTATAGCACAACTCTGTAGTACAGTAGAACACTGTTATAGTGAACACTATACCGGCAGTATAGTATAGCGTAGAAACCACAAAATAATACAATTGTGTAGTGGTATGCTTAATTCTTTTTTTTTTTTTTTTTTTAGCATAGCTTAACAACTCTGTAATACTGGTACAGTAAAACCTGGCTGTAGTAAATACTACACTGACACTGTAGTAAACTATAGAAACCACAAAATACTACAGATGTGGTGCAGTTTGTAGTATAGCTCAACACCACTGTCTCACAGTAAAACACTGCAGTAGTAAATATTACACGGACGCTGTAGTAAACTGTAGAAACTACAAATTACCACAAAATACTACACTTGAGTTGTGGTATGCTTTGGTTTTTGTAGTATATTAAAGCACTGCTGTAGTAAATACTACAATGACACTGTAGTAAACTGTGGTAACTATAGAGTACCACAAAATACTATACCTCATCTATAGTTTACTACAAAATACCTCACTTTACTACAAGTTTGCTGTAGTACTTTGTGGTAAAGTGTGGTATATTTTCATAAGGGTACACCAGGGGTGTGGGTGTGCCATCAGGCGCGTACGCAGGCATGCGATGACGTCACTTCCGACGATGTCCGGCGTTGACGTCACTTTCATCGAGAATCAGGAGTCAGTGTTCAAAACATGTGCGTGTGAGTGGACGGTTGACGACGCGTTTTAGTGTTACGATAGGACGTTAAGTCGTTCAGCTAGGGCGTTGTGGCATGACGACGGGCGTTGACGGGCGTCACTCCATTTCGACGAATTATTGTCAATTCCATGGAAGGTCTAAACCCATCAGAACTTCTGAGCTATTTCACCAGGGCGTCAGAGCGTTAAGCTAGGCGTTGACGGGCGTTACTGTCCATGAATGCAAGCGTATGCCAAAAACGTGCACAGTCGACGTTCAACCGCCAGCATGGATTATACTTGCTCTGAGCGCGAACGCACGTTTAACAGACACTACGATATGATACGATACCAGAAGAATATAAATTAGATTGAGGACACCGAAGCACAAGGAATGATGTACCGGAGTCTAATAAGATCCCGCCTAGACTACTGTTGCAAAGCATACGACTCTGCGTGTACTTCATTAAAAAACAAATTAGATTCTATACAGTGTCAGGCTCTTCGAATATGCACTGGCGCATTACGTTCAACGCCCTTGCATGCTTTACAGGTTGCTTGTACGGAAATACCACTCTCAATTAGAAGACAGATAAGAACCCTCAAATATATTATGAAAATTAAACAGTCCATAAATAATTCTGTTAGCGATATTTTAGAACCTTCATGGTATGATGGTTTATTTTTGGATAGTAACGTTAAACGTTAATCCGTTTAATATTAGAGCAAATATCTTGTATGAGGAAACAAATGCTGATGCTTTCCCTATTCAAAATTATTTTGTGCAGAGATACCCACCCTGGCTGTTGTCTACACCACACATATGGGATTACATACACAAATTAAAAAACCTGACCCACCCGATATTATTACTGGATATACAAAAGAATATATCAAATCTAACTGGAGTGAATATATGCAAGTATATACAGATGCCTCTAAGTGTCCAGATACTGGCAGGGTGGGTGCTGCATTCTGTATACCAGAATTGAAATATTCTAAATCATTTAGAATTGATGATCATGTGAGTGTATATACAGCAGAGCTGACAGCTATTTTAATGTCACTCAATTTTCTTAGAGATACTAGAATATCTAGAGCTTTTTACAGACTCTCTTAGCTCTTTACAAGCAATGCTCAATTTCGCTTGGAGCCGGTCTTCAAGTATTTTATATGAAATATTATATTTACTATCTACAATGAATTATGAAAATATAATAATTTATTTCGACTGGGTCCCGGGCCATTCTGGTATATATGGGAATGAGCTTGCGGACTCTCTTGCTAAGCACGCATCCGCACTTCCAGATATTAATATACATATGGGATTAACAATTAATGAAGCCATGGCTTGTTTATATCCTCACTTTAATTCAAAATGGCAGGAATGCTGGGATAATTTAGAGAAGGGGCGTTTTTACTATCAATTCCAGCCTTTAATTACAGGCGCCTCTTTGAAATGACCTAATCGCCAGGCTGAAGTACTTGTTTTTAGACTTCTTGTCGGGCATATTCCCCTGAATTATTACCTTTATAGATGTAAGTTACATCCCACTGGAGTGTGTGATGCGTGCAATGTAGAAGAAAACATCAGCCATTATTTACTTTCATGTACTCGATTTCATAATCAGAGGCTTAATTTTTTTAATGAACTTATTCGTGCTGGTGTATTTAACCAGACTATGGAATCAATCTTAAAGCCTCAAAAGAACCGTGATAAAGTATTTTTGGCTATTTATAGGTTTATGCTGCGCACACGCAGATTTTAATTTATATTGATTTATCATTCTGTTATACATTTCACTATCTAGACTTGGGGAGTTAACATTACATTTGTTACCTCCCCTTTCACCCAGTGGTGATTATTTATAATTATATTGGTTAATTAATAGTACATGCATATTACAAGTTGTGAATAATAAAATTCTAGAATAATTTAACTTATATTTTCTTATTTGTGGTTAAGAAATTATAATAATATTTCTGCTCTATTAAAGAGTTGTTTTAAATGATGTCTTTGCTTGTTCTGGTTGGACATTGGTGTCTGAGGATGCCATAGGAGGTCCTCATTCACGGTGTTCACCAGGATGAGTATAGATATTATATCAAATCTCGTTTTACGCACAACCTACTCATATCTAAATTTATATGAGTTTATTTTAGGTTAAACAAAATGTGCATGTACTATATTGGCCTTTTTAACTCAGTTTTATATTTTTGATAGATAGGGTCGTTGGGATTTTATTATTATTAAATAAGTTTGGTCCGTATATATATCTACCCTTCCTTTTATGTCTCCAACCTTTCCGTGCCATTAAATAACGCCTTTGGAGTTTGGTTATTCTACATGTTTTTTAAATCATTAAAATTCCGTACAGTAGGATATTTTAAATCAATATTTATGTTGTACATCAAACTCAATGCAACGATCTGGCGCGCATAATTTTATTAAATTGAAAGCGCCATCTAAATTAAAAACAGACAGACAGAAGCACAAGGAGCCGATGCAGATGCTGAGCTTTTTCCAGCTGATTCTGAACTTCCACTGTCTGATACGGGGAGCTTGATCTCAGATATTGGGATCGTATTGTGCATGAAGCTATCAAGACTCATCGCTAAAGAGATCGAGGACGCCGGACAAGATAACTTACAACAGGCGTACATCCAAATGCGCCTCTGCATCAGCGATACGGATTTGATAATCTTGTAACATCATGATGTCTTGCTGGCATCATTGAAAACAGTTGACCGGTTCTGTCTTGCAGGAAAATAGCCTAGTTTTATGTATACTATGATTAAGCCTTTTCATTTGGTGCTAATGTTTATATAGGAATTATGTCTTTGGATTATGGGCGTGGAAATTCTTTAATGGACGACGGCTGAATACTGAATGACGGACTATAGTGGAGCGGATAAGTGCCATTTTAAGGATCGCCTTTTCAAATGGTCATACAAGCAGGAAACTTGGCGCAAATACTTTCATCAGGCCATATTTCAAGAAAAGCAATTGAGTCACTTGAAAATCCAAGATGACCGCCATTTTCAAGATTTTCTTGTGTTAATTTTCAGTTTCAATACATAAACATGTACTCTTATTCAATTTTATGTCATGTCTGTGATAATCGACTACTTTCTGAACATGCTGAAACTAACTTTACTATTAAAACATCCAAGATGGCCACCTTAATCAATATGACAGCCATTTTCTTTGGTTAAACCCAACTTCAACACATTAATTGATGGTAGTATCTTTACAGGAGTTTAATTATGTCTGTGACAATTATATGTTTCCGAATATGCTGAAAGTAATTATGTTATTCCCTACACTGTCATATGTTGTCTTTCCTGTGTTTTCCTTCTGCCATTTGACCAGATCCACAGACGGATTACCAGCTCCGTATCACCACAGTGACCCAAAATCTGACACAATCTTTGGATTATGGAACTTTGGAAACTCTTAATAGACGACGGCTGCCCAAATGAATGATGGATCTGACGCATTTCTTCATCTGTGCATTGCGATTCCATGTTTCTGAATATGCTGAACGAAGTTCTGCTATTGCGACATCACCCACATATTATCGTTCTTCATTCCAGGTACCGCCTCACAATAGAGTACAGTACCACGGCACATTTTGTGAACAGTGGAAGACTTGACATAGGATCTTAAATGGTTGACATTACAGTCCAGTCATGGCTTCCTTTTCGAAATCTAACTGGAAAACTGATTGGAGCAAATGTTGCCTTTGTCAACAGGACACAGATGAAGAATTGTCGTCCCCAGCGAATGCGCACAGAAGAGATCAGGATGGCTACACGAGCATCGCTACGAACATTCCCCATTTCGATGCAATCAATGATCTACCAATCATGCTGGACAGAGCCAGATTAGACGATGGTGGTTGAATAGAAGCAGCGCTGAGACAAAGCAAAGCTAACTATCATCAAAAGCTGTAGACGCCTCTTCAACGACACAAAGTTACGGCGAGCCCTTAAAAGAACTCCTACCACTGTAGCAAAATGCTGAGGCAACTCAGGGCAAGATGCAAAGGAAGCCAACGCAACAAAAATCATCAGAATTACAAGCGTCTGGTCCGTCATTCATAATTCAGCCGTCGTCCATTAAAGAATATCCGCGCCCATAATCCAAAGACCTATTCCATATTCCATATAACAGTATTAGCACCAAATTCAAAAAGACAATCATAGTATACATAAACATAGGCTTGTTTCCTTCAAGAGTGAAGCGGTCAACAGTTTTCAGTGATGCCGGCAAGACATCATGATGTTCCAAAAATATCAAATCCGTATCGTTGATCAGTATTCTTAATCCATAATATTCGTTGTAAAGTCGTCATCTAAAGAAAGATGTATCTCAGTCTCAGTTGATTGTGACTGTTCATATGAGTATCATGAGGTACATGGGTTCATACGGCCCCTAGCCCCGGGTTAAGCGGAATTAGACACAAGTTACGAAACGTAACGCCATAGATCTTGCACGCTACGCATGCGATATGTATCGCCAAATTTGAGAAACTTTGAGTGGAGGCGCTTGGTGGAATAGCCCTGTTTTATAAGTTTCTGCACCAATGTTTTGTGACGTTGATTAAAATCATCACATTTAACACAGGATCTAGCAAATGTTACTAAGCGAGATACGTATACGCCATATGCAGGTCCCACTGGAATATTACTGTCCAGAAAGGGATAGTTTACGATGTCGAAATTGTAATCATCTCTTTTGTCATAAAGTCTACGAGAGAGAATGCCCGCTTCATTTTTATAGAGATAGAGATCTAAATAAGATGTGCCTGTAGGGCTATCTGTAGTTTCCTTCAAATCCAGTGAAGGTGGATATATATCCTTCACTGCGTCATTTATATAGCTATTATCCACAGCGAGAAGATCGTCTATATAGCGTTTGGTGAATGAGAAGGGACGGGCTTTGAATGGATCGGTTTTGAAAGCGCCTGCATATAGTCATATTCATAAGAGAACAGATACAGGTCAGCCAACAGGGGTGCACAAATAGTACCCATTGGAATACCTATATGCTGCTGATATATTGTGTTGCCAAATTTCACATAGATATTTTTAATGAGAAATTCAAGCAACTCTATAAACAAAGAAACATCCCATGAATGATATCTCTTGTATGTAGTAGAGCTAAAGAATGCTTTATGGCTTCCGACATTAATATATCTACGATCAGTTTTCTTGAACACAGATACTATTAATGAACTTTTGGCAACACATTTGGCAACACATTTCACGAGGGATGTGTCTTGGAGGCCGTTCCACCATCGCTTCTCTAATTCGTGTACATGATCGAACACGGTGCTTACATAAAATCACAGCTGACACATGGTCATCCAAATCAGAGACCTAGCAATGGCACAGCTGTTGCAGTACAACTGCTTCAAGATGTACAAGGAGGAAGTAAAGATACAAAGGCAATCTAAAGATCGCGCGACTCCATTTGCTGTGTACACTGGTCTGTCAGTGTTACTGTGTACACTGGTCTGTCAGTGTTACTGTGTATACCGGTCTGTCAGTGTTACTGTGTTCACCGGTCTTTCAGTGTTACTGTGTACACCGGTCTGTCAGTGTTACTGCGCACACCGGTCTGTCAGTGTTACTGTGTACACTGGTCTGTCAGTGTTACTTTGTACACTGTCGGTGTTACTGTGTACACCGGTCTGTCAGTGGTACTGTGTACACCGGTCTGTCAGTGTTACTGTGTACACCGGTCTGTCAGTGTTACTGTGTACATTGGTCTGTCAGTGTTACTGTGTACATCGGTCTGTCAGTGTTACTGTGTACACCGGTCTGTCAGTGTTACTGTGTACACCGGTCTGTCAGTGTTACTGTGTACATCGGTCTGTCAGTGTTACTGTGTACATTGGTCTGTCAGTGTTACTGTGTACATCGGTCTGTCAGTGTTACTGTGTACACTGGTCTGTCAGTGTTACTGTGTACACCGGTCTGTCAGTGTTACTGTGTACACTGGTCTGTCAGTGTTACTGTGTACATTGGTCTGTCAGTGTTACTGTGTACATTGGTCTGTCAGTGTTACTGTGTACACTGGTCTGTCAGTGTTACTGTGTACACTGGTCTGTCAGTGTTACTGTGTACATTGGTCTGTCAGTGTTACTGTGTACACTGGTCTGTCAGTGTTACTGTGTACACCGGTCTGTCAGTGTTACTGTGTACACCGGTCTGTCAGTGTTACTGTGTACACGGTGTCTGTCAGTGTTACTGTGTACCGGTCTGTCAGTGTCTGTCAGTGTTGCACTGTACACCGGTCTGTCAGTGTTACTGTGTACTGGTCTGTCAGTGTTACTGTGTACACTGGTCTGTCAGTGTTACTGTGTACACTGGTCTGTCAGTGTTACTGTGTACATTGGTCTGTCAGTGTTACTGTGTACATTGGTCTGTCAGTGTTACTGTGTACACTGGTCTGTCAGTGGTACTGTGTACATTGGTCTGTCAGTGTTACTGTGTACATCGGTCTGTGTACAGGTGTTACTGTGTACACTGGTCTGTCAGTGGTACTGTGTACATTGGTCTGTCAGTGTTACTGTGTACATCTCTGGTCTGTGTACACCGGTCTGTCAGTGTTACTGTGTACACTGGTCTGTCAGTGTTACTGTGTACACCGGTCTGTCAGTGTTACTGTGTACATTGGTCTGTCAGTGTTACTGTGTACATTGGTCTGTCAGTGTTACTGTGTACATTGGTCTGTCAGTGTTACTGTGTACACTGGTCTGTCAGTGTTACTGTGTACACCGGTCTGTCAGTGTTACTGTGTACAGGTCTGTCAGTGTTACTGTGTACACTGGTCTGTCAGTGTTACTGTGTACATTGGTCTGTCAGTGTTACTGTGTACATTGGTCTGTCAGTGTTACTGTGTACATCGGTCTGTCAGTGTTACTGTGTACACTGGTCTGTCAGTGGTACTGTGTACATTGGTCTGTCAGTGTTACTGTGTACATCGGTCTGTCAGTGTTACTGTGTACACCGGTCTGTCAGTGTTACTGTGTACACCGGTCTGTCAGTGGTACTGTGTACATTGGTCTGTCAGTGTTACTGTGTACATCGGTCTGTCAGTGTTACTGTGTACACCGGTCTGTCAGTGTTACTGTGTACACTGGTCTGTCAGTGTTACTGTGTACACCGGTCTGTCAGTGTTACTGTGTACATTGGTCTGTCAGTGTTACTGTGTACATTGGTCTGTCAGTGTTACTGTGTACATTGGTCTGTCAGTGTTACTGTGTACATTGGTCTGTCAGTGTTACTGTGTACATTGGTCTGTCAGTGTTACTGTGTACACTGGTCTGTCAGTGGTACTGTGTACACTGTCAGTGTTACTGTCAGTGTCAGTACTGTGTACACTGGTGTCAGTCTGTGTACATTGGTCTGTCAGTGTTACTGTGTACATTGGTCTGTCAGTGTTACTGTGTACATTGGTCTGTCAGTGTTACTGTGTACACCGGTCTGTCAGTGTTACTGTGTACACTGGTCTGTCAGTGGTACTGTGTACATTGGTCTGTCAGTGTTACTGTGTACACTGGTCTGTCAGTGTTACTGTGTACACTGGTCTGTCAGTGTTACTGTGTACATTGGTCTGTCAGTGTTACTGTGTACATTGGTCTGTCAGTGTTACTGTGTACATCGGTCTGTCAGTGTTACTGTGTACACCGGTCTGTCAGTGTTACTGTGTACACTGGTCTGTCAGTGTTACTGTGTACACCGGTCTGTCAGTGTTACTGTGTACATTGGTCTGTCAGTGTTACTGTGTACATTGGTCTGTCAGTGTTACTGTGTACATTGGTCTGTCAGTGTTACTGTGTACACTGGTCTGTCAGTGTTACTGTGTACACTGGTCTGTCAGTGTACTGTGTGCATTGGTCTGTCAGTGTTACTGTGTACACTGGTCTGTCAGTGGTACTGTGTACATTGGTCTGTCAGTGTTACTGTGTACATTGGTCTGTCAGTGTTACTGTGTACACTGGTCTGTCAGTGTTACTGTGTACATTGGTCTGTCAGTGTTACTGTGTGCATTGGTCTGTCAGTGTTACTGTGTACATTGGTCTGTCAGTGTACTGTGTACACTGGTCTGTCAGTGTTACTGTGTACACCGGTCTGTCAGTGTTACTGTGTACATTGGTCTGTCAGTGTTACTGTGTACACTGGTCTGTCAGTGGTACTGTGTACATTGGTCTGTCAGTGTTACTGTGTACACTGGTCTGTCAGTGTTACTGTGTACACTGGTCTGTCAGTGTTACTGTGTACATTGGTCTGTCAGTGTTACTGTGTACATTGGTCTGTCAGTGTTACTGTGTACATCGGTCTGTCAGTGTTACTGTGTACACTGGTCTGTCAGTGTTACTGTGTACACCGGTCTGTCAGTGTTACTGTGTACACTGGTCTGTCAGTGTTACTGTGTACACCGGTCTGTCAGTGTTACTGTGTACATTGGTCTGTCAGTGTTACTGTGTACATTGGTCTGTCAGTGTTACTGTGTACATTGGTCTGTCAGTGTTACTGTGTACATTGGTCTGTCAGTGTTACTGTGTACATTGGTCTGTCAGTGGTACTGTGTACATTGGTCTGTCAGTGTTACTGTGTACACCGGTCTGTCAGTGTTACTGTGTACACTGGTCTGTCAGTACTGTGTACATTGGTCTGTCAGTACTGTGTACATTGGTCTGTCAGTGTTACTGTGTACATTGGTCTGTCAGTGTTACTGTGTACATCGGTCTGTCAGTGTTACTGTGTACACTGGTCTGTCAGTGTTACTGTGTACACTGGTCTGTCAGTGTTACTGTGTACACCGGTCTGTCAGTGTTACTGTGTACATTGGTCTGTCAGTGTTACTGTGTACATTGGTCTGTCAGTGTTACTGTGTACATTGGTCTGTCAGTGTTACTGTGTACACTGGTCTGTCAGTGTTACTGTGTACACCGGTCTGTCAGTGTTACTGTGTACATTGGTCTGTCAGTGTTACTGTGTACACTGGTCTGTCAGTGGTACTGTGTACATTGGTCTGTCAGTGTTACTGTGTACACTGGTCTGTCAGTGTTACTGTGTACACTGGTCTGTCAGTGGTACTGTGTGCATTGGTCTGTCAGTGTTACTGTGTACACTGGTCTGTCAGTGGTACTGTGTACATTGGTCTGTCAGTGTTACTGTGTACATTGGTCTGTCAGTGTTACTGTGTACACTGGTCTGTCAGTGTTACTGTGTACATTGGTCTGTCAGTGTTACTGTGTGCATTGGTCTGTCAGTGTTACTGTGTACATTGGTCTGTCAGTGGTACTGTGTACACTGGTCTGTCAGTGTTACTGTGTACACCGGTCTGTCAGTGTTACTGTGTACATTGGTCTGTCAGTGTTACTGTGTACATTGGTCTGTCAGTGTTACTGTGTACATCGGTCTGTCAGTGTTACCGTGTACACCGGGTCAGTGTTACTGTGTACACTGGTCTGTCAGTGTTACTGCGTACACCGGTCTGTCAGTGTTACTGTGTACACCGGTCTGTCAGTGTTACTGTGTACACTGGTCTGTCAGTGTTACTGTGTACACCGGTCTGTCAGTGTTACTGTGTACACTGGTCTGTCAGTGTTACTGTGTACCGGTCTGTCAGTATTACTGTGTACATTGGTCTATCAGTGTTACTGTGTACATTGGTCTGTCAGTATTACTGTGTACATTGGTCTGTCAATGTTACTGTGTACACTGGTCTGTCCAGTCACTGTGTACACCCAGTCACATCCCAGTGTTACTGTGTACGTTGGTCTGTCAGTGTTACTGTGTACGCTGGTCTGTCAGTGGTACTGTGTACATTGGTCTGTCAGTGTTACTGTGTACACTGGTCTGTCAGTGTTACTGTGTACACTGGTCTGTCAGTGGTACTGTGTGCATTGGTCTGTCAGTGTTACTGTGTACACTGGTCTGTCAGTGGTACTGTGTACATTGGTCTGTCAGTGTTACTGTGTACATTGGTCTGTCAGTGTTACTGTGTACACTGGTCTGTCAGTGTTACTGTGTACATTGGTCTGTCAGTGTTACTGTGTGCATTGGTCTGTCAGTGTTACTGTGTACATTGGTCTGTCAGTGGTACTGTGTACACTGGTCTGTCAGTGTTACTGTGTACACCGGTCTGTCAGTGTTACTGTGTACATTGGTCTGTCAGTGTTACTGTGTACATTGGTCTGTCAGTGTTACTGTGTACATCGGTCTGTCAGTGTTACCGTGTACACCGGGTCAGTGTTACTGTGTACACTGGTCTGTCAGTGTTACTGCGTACACCGGTCTGTCAGTGTTACTGTGTACACCGGTCTGTCAGTGTTACTGTGTACACCGGTCTGTCAGTGTTACTGTGTACACCGGTCTGTCAGTGTTACTGTGTACATCGGTCTGTCAGTGTTACTGTGTACACCGGTCTGTCAGTGTTACTGTGTACACCGGTCTGTCAGTGTTACTGTGTACACCGGTCTGTCAGTGTTACTGTGTACATCTGTCCAGTGTTGCTGTCAGGTCTGTCAGTGTTACTGTGTACACCGGTCTGTCAGTGTTACTGTGTACACCGGTCTGTCAGTGTTACTGTGTACACCGGTCTGTCAGTGTTACTGTGTACACTGGTCTGTCAGTGTTACTGTGTACACCGGTCTGTCAGTGTTACTGTGTACATTGGTCTGTCAGTGTTACTGTGTACACTGGTCTGTCAGTGTTACTGTGTACACCGGTCTGTCAGTGTTACTGTGTACACCGGTCTGTCAGTGTTACTGTGTACACCGGTCTGTCAGTGTTACTGTGTACACCGGTCTGTCAGTATTACTGTGTACACTGGTCTGTGTACACTGGTAGTTTACTGTGTACATCGGTCTGTCAGTGTTACTGTGTACACCGGTCTGTCAGTATTACTGTGTACACTGGTCTGTTAGTATTACTGTGTACATCGGTCTGTCAGTGTTACTGTGTACACCGGTCTGTCAGTATTACTGTGTACACTGGTCTGTCAGTGTTACTGTGTACACCGGTCTGTCAGTGTTACTGTGTACACCGGTCTGTCAGTGTTACTGTGTACACCGGTCTGTCAGTGTTACTGTGTACACCGATCTGTCAGTGTTACTGTGTACACCGGTCTGTCAGTGTTATTGTGTACACCGGTCTGTCAGTGTTACTGTGTACACCGGTCTGTCAGTGTTACTGTGTACACCGGTCTGTCAGTGTTACTGTGTACACCGGTCTGTCAGTGTTACTGTGTACACCGGTCTGTCAGTGTTACTGTGTACACCGGTCTGTCAGTGTTACTGTGTACACCGGTCTGTCAGTGTTACTGTGTACACCGATCTGTCAGTGTTACTGTGTACACCGGTCTGTCAGTGTTATTGTGTACACTGGTCTGTCAGTGTTACTGTGTACACTGGTCTGTCAGTGTTGCTGTGTACACTGGTCTGTCAGTGTTACTGTGTACACCGGTCTGTCAGTGTTACTGTGTACACTGGTCTGTTAGTGTTACTGTGTACACTGGTCTGTCAGTGTTACTGTGTACACCGGTCTGTCAGTGTTACTGTGTACACCGTCTGTCAGTGTTACGGTGTACACTGCACTGGTCTACTCGTTAACATGGACTCATACGACAGGGTTTTGGAGATTTCCGCTCAACTAGGGGATGCAGTGGTTGCTCAATATGTGGAAGATGGAGTTGTCTGCCCCCAATTCTGAGAAAAGGACTCTTCACAACATCCGTAATGGACAACATCGACCACAACCCCTCCGCAACCACAGCAAGCACTTCCTTCCATGTCACCAGCATTTCTGTCTTCCAGCATCCAAGTTCGGAGAATGCAGGAGACTTGCGCGAACCACTCAGACTAGGAGACAAGAGAGTGAAGACAGTCCCCGAACTCCCCGATTCATTCACCAATATTCAATCAGCTTACCCCCAAAACAAGAATCCAAAACCGCCTTTACTACCTCCACTGTCTCTACCAGGCCTAGGTTTGATCAGCACATAAATGAAACATGAGTATGAGTGTTTGGAAAATGTAAGTCTGAACAAGTGACTGATTCTGTCAGTATATCATGGTCAGGCCAACATGCTTCTCAGGCAAGGAGTCGGCAGTTTGAAATCAGCATCACCTCTCCTCACAGATCCGGCTCATTCTATCGCCACCATCAAGCATGTCGCGAGGATAATCAGAGACACTGTTCAGTTCCTGAATCCCGAACAGACTCCCGTCGTAGCTGCTGACCAGCCACTTTATGGACTAGCGAAGCTGATCCAATGGCATTGGCTAGAATATGGAGAGGATAAATTGTTTGGAGGACTAGACATTGAGATGGATGCGCTCAGATCATTGGGGTCACTTCTTCAAGACAGTGGTTGGACAAGCTCTGGTTGGAGCAGGAGTGGCATCTTCTGGTACCATCGAATCTTTCCTGTCTGCCTCAAACTTGACTAAAATACGGCAAGCACATCAGATCACTGCGTGCAGTCTATACAAGTTGAAGAAGGCAGCATATGAGGAATACCGCGGTGAGAGATCTGGCAACTCAGATGATGAAGTCATGAATTTGGAAGACTGGTGTGACAGACGGGATCAAGAAAGCCCAAAATGTCAGTTTTGGGACCTTGTGTTGGCCATGGAGCCCACCATTCTCTCTCCCGTTCGCGCCTTAAGAGAAGCCGACTTTCTACTATATCGCGAGGCACTTTCACAACTGATACCTTACTTCTTCGCCAATAACAACACGAACTACGCTCGATGGATTCCCATTCACCTACGAGATATGAACAGCATCCACAAGTCGCCAGAAAGTTTCACAAAGGAAACTTCGTTGTGCATAAATCTGGAAGAGAGTTCTCTGCGCTGGCCATCGATCAAGCCCACGAACAAAACAATGCTCTCATCACAGATGATGGAGGAGCCAATGGTTTGACGAAGGACCTTAGAAGATGCTTAGAAGATGGATGATTGCTGGGCCAGAAGTCAGTCGTCTCATTGTTGGCTATGAGGCAGTATCGGGGGCTAAAGATACAACCACCACTTGCAAACACCATGAACAGGCAAAACGTACCCAAACTACGTTCTTTGAAAAAGTGGTAAACTAACCGAAGAACGGAGGGAAATGGGTAATCCTTTCCAAGAAGAGTCAACTGACCTGCTTGTGTTGGACACAAAAATATAGCCGATGCCGTCATGACAGAGATGATAGGCACACACTACAAATGTGGCAAAGAACAGTCCTTCGTGAATGGTCTACAAAGTAAAGACAGGTGTTCCTTCTATCAACCAATTAAGAAGAACAAGATCACATTCTTTAAAGGGGAACCAGTTGCCGGTAAATCCAAAGCGAAGGCACTGAAGGAAGACTGCCATCTTTTCTCTCGGCTCCTCATATCATGCCAAATCAGCAGAGAGTGTGATTTGCATAACTTTTTCCAGTACGAAAACCAGGCTGCTCTTGCCTCTCTTAAGTGATGATGGGAAACTCCACACGTGTCAGAAGTCACAATTGGCCGAAATAATTTGCTCTGAAGTGACGATGCCGGACACCGAACCAGAAGCAGACATCATCATTATAGATGGATCAGCTCTTGTGAATGAATATGCCAGAGAAGACATGTACTTCCAAAAGTGGCGTTGTACTGTGCCAAGTACAACAGAGTTGATATTGTGTTTGACGTGTACCTGTCGTCTAATCTGAAATCTGAAGCAAGGTTCAGGCGAGGGAAACCAACTAGGAGGAGGGTCACCGAAACTAGCAAAGCCCCAACAATCTGGAAGAGCTTTCGGAGAGATGATAGGAACAAGACAGAACTCTTTCATTTCCTTGCTGACAAAATATCTGAAGTCCATACAACAAGCACAGTCATCGTGACAAAGGGAGAACATGTCGCCTCAACCAGATGATCTGTCTAGGTGATATGTCTCCTTGTATGCACAAAGAGGCAGACACGCGCATATTTCTGCACACAAAACATGCAGCCCAGGAGGGCAACAAATTAATCATGATCAAAGCAAATGACACAGATGTTTTGGTCAAAGCTGTATCTGTTCTGCCATCTCTGAAGGAGCTTGGTGTTGAGCAAATGTTGATTGCCTTTGGTCAAGGAGTGAATATTCGATGGATTCCAGTGCACGCTGTGAGTAGTAGAGAAACGGCATTTAAACCCTTATTTTGCCGGGGGAGATAACTCTTGCATCCGCCAGGGGGCGCCACCAGCTCAGGAGACCAAAAACTACCTCCAACACAGAAGAGTTCCAATCTAGGGGGAGGTAACTCTGGGTCACTATAGTTCCGGCAAAGGGCCCCTGGGCATGTATTCTTTCGCGGTGATGCGGTCTTCAGTCCCCAGACTTCAAATAGGCTGCATGGTCCGATTGGATCGAGTGAGGTATCAAAGTGAAGCATTCGTGGTGGGTGTATGTAAAATTAGGATTTTCCCCGAAATTATAAAAAGCGGAACACGGGCTTTACCCCTAAAATAGGGGAAAACACCTATCAACCCTAGACAAAAGTGCTAATATCGGTCCCCGGGCTTATTGGGATCTGACTATCAAGTCAATGGGGTGGGTGCGTGTAAAATTAGGATTTTTTCCCGAAAATATAAAAAGCGGAACACGGACTTTACCCCTAATATAGGGGGAAACACCTATCAACCCTAGCCAAAAGGGCTAATATCGGTCCCCGGGCTTATCAGGGCCTGCCTATCAAGTCAATGGGGTGGGTGCGTGTAAAATTAGGATTTTCACCCGAAAATATAAAATGCGGAACACGGACTTTACCCCTAAAATAGGGGAAAAATCCTATCATCTCTAGCCAAAAGGGCTAATATCGGTCCCCGGGCTTATCGGGGCCTGCCTATCAAGTCAATGGGGTGGGTGTATGTAAAATTAGGATTTTCACCCGAAACTATAAAAAGCGGAACACGGACTTTACCCCTAAAATAGTGGAAAACACCTATCAACCCTAGACAAAAGGGCTAATATCGGTCCCCGGGCTTATTGGGACCTGCCTATCAAGTCAATGGGGTGGGTGCGTGTAAAATTTGGATTTTTTTCCGAAAATATAAAAAGCGGAACACGGACTTTACCCCTAAAATAGGGGGAAACACCTATCAACCCTAGCCAAAAGGGCTAATATCGGTCCCCGGGCTTATCGGGGCCTGCCTATCAAGTCAATGGGGTGGGTGCGTATAAAAATTAGGATTTTCCCCCGAAAATATAAAATGCGGAACACGGACTTTACCCCTAAAATAGGGGAAAACTCCTATCATCTCTAGCCAAAAAGGGCTAATATCGGTCCCCGGGCTTATCGGGGCCTGCCTATCAAGTCAATGGGGTGGGTGCATGTAAACTTAGGATTTTTTCCGAAAATATAAAAAGCGGAACACGGACTTTACCCCTACAATATGGGTCTGTATTATACAATATAAGGGAAAATGCCTGTATGGGGTATGGGGATGGTCAAATTTTTTCGTGGGCTTTACTATGGCTTGTGGGGTCTCGTTTTTCTCGTCTCGCCAAGAAAATGACAATGGGAAGGGTCCCGGAGCGAATCGGTGAAATTTTTGGGAAAAGTCACCGAGGTCTGTATATAGGCTCATACTGGCTATATGGGGGGAGGGGTGGTCAATTTTTTTGTGGGCTTTACTATGGGTTGTGGGGTCTCGTTTTTCTCGTCTCGCCGAGAAAAACACAATGGGAGGGGTCCCGGAGCGAAGCGGTGAAATTTTTGGAAAAAGTCACCGAGGTCTGTATATAGGCCTATAGGCTGGCTATGGGGGTATAGGTCCAACCAGGAAAATTCACACACGTTCATCGTGATATGGGTTGTTTGGTCTTGTTTTTCACGTCTCGTCATTTAGAACACGATGGGAAGGGTCCCGGAGCGAAACGGTGAAATTTTTGGAAAAGTGCCATATAGCCCATATAGCTCCATACTGGCTATGGGAGGGATAGGTCCATCCTGGGAAATTCACACACGTTCATTGTGATATGGGTTGTTTGGTCTTGTTTTTCACGTCTCGTCATTTAGAACACGATGGGAAGGGTCCCGGAGCGAAACAGTGAAATTTTTGGAAAAGTGCCATATAGCCCATATAGCTCCATACTGGCTATATGGGGGTATAGGTTCAACCTGGGAAATTCACACACGTTCATTGTCATATGGGTTGTCTGGATTTGTTTTTCACGTCTCGTCATTTAGAACACGATGGGAAGGGTTTCGAAGCGAAACGGTGAATTTTTTGGAAAAAGTTCACCGAGGTCTGGGTAAGCCCATACTGCATGGCTATGGGGTATAGGCCCATACAAGGTGGACGTTTTGGGGTCTAGGTGAGCCCCTAATGATCCTATGGTGTCGTATGAGGTCTTATTTTGAAGCTCTCGTGGAGGAGCATCCAACTGGACTAATAGTTGATCCGTTTTCAATATTCTGCGCATGCGCAGTCTGGCCCGTAGTATAGAAAGTAGGCATTTTGGGGGTATGTGGGTGTGTGTTTGGGGTAGAGATGGACCGCTATGGGTCCGAATGGGTCGTGGAAGGTGTCAAAATGAAGCTTGTGTGGGGTAGAGTCAGAATGGCGTGTTTTTAAAATGCAAGTCGTGTCAATCTGCGCATGCGCAGTTGGTTGTAGTAAGTCAAGTGGCCATTTTGGGGCAGTGCAAGAAGGTATTTGGTGTCGAGATGGACCATCCTTGGTCCGATTGTGTCGTGGAAGGTGTTATCTTCCGGTTTCACTAAAACTACCTCCGAACACAGAAGAGTTCCAATGTTCCCCTTAGCATATCGGTCCCCGGGCTTATCGGGGCCAATCGTAGTTACGCCCTAACGCTCTAACATAACGCCTTGACGCCATGATATAGACCGGAGAGAGAACAACAACAACAACAAGGATGACACTTGAGAGAACAACAACAGCAACAAGTTTTTTTTTCATATAGTTTATTTTCCCCAATGTTACATCATACCCTCGTGGGGAAGCCGCGTTGGGTATGTTTACAACTCAAAAAGACTCTTGCCCAATCAGACGCCACCATTTGCATCTGTCCTATTCGTTCCTGTCCGTTAGATTCTTGTCCAATCAGAAGTTGCCATTTCAGAAAGTTCCATCTTTGCTCGGTGTGACCTAAGCGTCGTCGGGCAGGCCTGGATATTCTTCGGGCAGCATGTCCTGAAACAGTTGTTTGCGCATTCTGATCGCCTTTTCCAGGGCCTCGATGGGTGGTAGCCCCATAGCCTCTTCCAAGTGACGCTTGGTCTTCATGATGGACCTGTGCGTGGGGCCGCTTTTCATTTCAAGCGGTAGTAAGGTATACTGTTCATAGATCGCCATGGCTGTTTTCCTGATGCGGGGGCGCATTTGGGTGTACGTCTGTTGTAAATTATCCTCTCCGGCGTCCTCGATCGCTGCAGCGTAAGTGTTGATAGCTGCTGTCACAATACGATCCCAGAAGGTAGGCTCTGCCTCACTTTCCACGGTCGTAGGCTGACTATCTGAGGTCAAGCTCTCCGTATCACTAGATAGACTCTCAGCAATCTCTGTTTCGGTATCAGTCGATACACTCTCAGCAGTCTCTGTATCAGCATCCGCCTCAACGGACTCCTCAGAGTCTTCAATCCCATGTATATTTTTCTGGTGTCGCATCATATCGTAACGTCTGGTGAACGTGCGTTCGCACTCAGAGCAAGTATAAGCCATGTTGACGGTTGAACGTCGACTGTGCGTGTTTTTGGAAATACGCTTGCTTTTGTAGACAGTAACGCCCATCAACGCTTAGCTTAACGCTTCAACGCCCTGGTGAATTAGCTCAGAAGCTCTGATTTCCATGGAATTGACACCAATTCATCGAAATGCAGTGACGCCCGTCAACGCCCGTCGTTACTCCTTAACGCCCGTTTCAACGCCTTAACACACTTTCTTAACGCTTTAACGTCGTTTAATGATGCGTTCGAACAAATGTTTCTTTTGTGCTATTGCTCTGACATACGCCGCTTTCCAGTTCATGCCCGAGGTTTTCAACATCGACGCTGTTCTTTCAATTTCCATATGGACTGGATCCTTATCCAACAATTTCATATGGGTCACGAGGTCGACATACCGCTGACGTAAAGTCCGTCGTAGTCTGGGTGCCAATCTGTTATGGGCTAAAATTGCGGCTTCCTCTTTCGAATACCCTTTGCGTTGAAACTTGTTTTCTGTGACCCTCAACGTCTTGCCCACCTCGGCGTTCATACTTTCTTTGAACAAATCCTTTCATAGCCTCGAGTTCACATTATGTTCATTCCCTTGTACGGGTTTGAGTTGGTCCTTCACGGTTGGGTGATATTCAGGGACTGATGGTATGAAGGGACCCCGCTGTATGGGGGTGGGTTGCTGCCGCTGCTCTACCAGCTGTGGACTCGGTGGATGGTGTCGGGGTATATGACGTTGCGGTGATCCCTCGCCGGGTAGCAGGTGGGTCGTCAGCCGGCGATCTTCAGGGGTATGGGCTTTTAAATCTACGAATAGGTAGCCGTACGGACGACTTGTTGCCCCTTGAAACGCCTGCATGAAATGGTCGATGTTCTGAGGATAAATTTGACTACCAAACACACGGATTTGTGCTCTGTCAATGGGATTGGAGAACAACACAAAGTATTGGCAGTTCAAGGCAATATCTTTGGACGCCTTCCCTTGAGGAAAGAGATTCTGGGTCAAATAGATGACGGACAGATTCCTATGATGGGATCCTTTAGTAAACAAGTCGGCAACGTGTGAATTGTCCTTGGCCGCACTCATCAGATCATCTAGCCCTACCACGTTGGTTTGCTCGGGGTCAAAGTAATACGGTTCGTCTATGTCGTGAGGAATCC
>JAVTVY010000018.1:0-36430 GCA_036873755.1 Hanleya hanleyi
CATTCCAAAATGGTTTGGCATACAAAATGATGATGACAACGGGTAGTCCATCAAAACTACGATATCTGAGACGTTAAATTACAATACATAACCTTTAAAGCCCAAGTTGTTGGATAAAACATACATCGAGTTCTCGAAAACAAGAGGAAATGTACTGGAATTTATCTCCAAAGAAGAAGAGTGAAGTAGATAGGTAGAACCTCCATGTCCCTCATTTCCAAGATATTGAAGTGTACAAAAAACAAATGGACCTTCTGTAAAGTGGGAGGGTGGGACCGAAAATTGATATATAATAAGAGACAGAAAGGTGTTGTGCAATCAACAATGAAGATTGGGTTATATTTCAGATAGCTGATAAAAGTGTCAACCGGACTTGGGAACTGGGGACATGTAGGTTCACTTGCAGATCCATCGAAAGCATCGCGCCGATGGCTCATTCATGTTAAATGTGAGTGCTTCGCTATACAGAAAAAATAGTTCCATAATTCAACGCGATTTATCAGCTAACATATGATGCATTTTTAATTATGATTACTGATCAAGAAACATAAGGCAGGATATATCATCACTGATTATTGTTTGTAACAGTAAATCATATCTGAAATTCTGGCGTAGGTCTATACACAATGTACTTTGCCTGGAGAAGGCGGGACTTTTGGGAAGTTGGTGTGAAATTTCTCGTTGTCAGAGTAGAATATTTGAGCATGGAATCCACTGTTGTTCCGTTTACAGGAAGTATTTTAACTAATATAAGTAACAATCTAGCCGTCTGTTTAGTTGTCAATACCCGTAAGGTCATAATTTTTATCTTATGTCATTTCTAATTTTGTAAACAACGCAGTCATTTGTAACGTGCACCATGAACGTCCCATAATGCCAAGCGGAAAGTTAAAGAGCAAGCCATCATGGCAGCCAAAACTGCTCATTTCCTGTCTGCAGTTTTCCGATTTTCTACCTTTCCTTATGCCCCCTCCCATTTTTCTCTGTAGTTTGGTGTTGTGTGTCATTGAAGAGAAGTTGCACGAGATTTCCCAATTTCCTGTGCCTACAGTGTAACTCTACATCTTGACACTGCTAAACGGTAAGTTGCAAGAGCTATGTCTGTGTGAAATGTGCATCAATTTCACTTCTCCTTGCGGTGAAATAACCAATACAAACTAAACTGTCATGTGCGAAATTTTCATCCACATGCTGTTAGCCATTTAGGAGATATTTAGCAATGATGACATCACTATATCAAAATTTTCAGTTCACTTTGCTCTGGTATGCAAAGCCCTTAAAAAATGTTATCAGAAGCAGGGAATTTGTAGGATACAAGACATTCTGCATTCAGTGTAACAGCTAGATTATTTTACACATCACTGATAATGTAAGACCAAACAAGAAAACACATATGTCTGATAAAAATGAAACAAACAGAATTAGTCAATACAATGGCTCATTTGCACATTATTGAGATAAAAAAGAAGAGCCTGTCTATACACTGATCCTTGACTTCAGCTACTGCAATTTTACTTTGCCCCATCTCTCAATCCCTGACACTATTTTGAACTGGTGATAGCTGGCATATTTCCATGTAATATTTGCCAAATTATACATTATTCTAAGCATAATAACTCTTTCTTTGAATACTGTACATGTATAGAATTAGGTTTGATATGACCAGTACAAAATATTGTCCTGGGTTAAAAGATAGGGCAAATTGAAATTATACTACCAGTAGTTGATCAGCTGAAGTCGTGGGTCAATTCACAGATACTCTGAATGGAATATTGTCTGAGGATTAATGTGAAAATGGCAGATTCAAGTGTGCTGCAACTATAAGGTTGAGATGTATGACCAATTTTAATTTCTAAAGTTACCATCTTCACACACAAAGTCGAGCTCTACATGCACATGATGTACTTGCCTTGACCAAATGTGATCAGTCTTCTTTTGGAATAAGGTTTGGTAATGTCATAGCTCTATGAATATTTTGTGGTCCATATTCAGAGACCCAGACAGCAGAAATGTTCGAAGGAAATACATGTATACATTTCCCATTTCAATTAAACCAATTGCCATATTTGGAGTTTGCAAGATACCATTTAGCGCCTATCTTGATTGGTCACTTATCTACATGACATAACATGCCTTTCTGGTTAATGGAATGCTAGTGTAGTATTTAACTTGATATGTGAAGAATTAAAATAGTACATGTACCTGTTTTAGAAAAGTTTGAGAAATGTGTGGATGAATCTCGACTCCGAAATGTTGTAGATTGAGTTGTAGCCTACATGTGCACATTCATTTAAAAACTGACCAGGTTTTTCACCCCTCTGCAAAATTGACCTTGGTGTTCATGTAAAAAGTAAGTATGCACACAAAGACATCATGATGTCTTGCTGGCATCATTGAAAACTGTTGACTGCTTCTCTCTTACAGGAAAGTAGCCTAGTGTTATGTATACTATGATGTATTCTTTTAATTTGGTGCTAAATCTATTATATGAATTAGGTCTTTGGATTACGGATGCGGATATTCTTTAATGGACGACGGCTGAATATGAATGACGGACTAGACACTTGTAATTGTCATCTATCAATATCTCAAGAATGACTATTCCAAGCCCGAGGATCTCCAAAGTTACAACACATATGCATCTGGTCATGGGCTACTGCTAAAGCCATCCACAATAATATTTGTGTTTCCAGTAACCAACTTTAGAAAAATTGGGTGGGTAGGTAGGTTGGCAGATGGTTTTTTTTCTTCTTTTCTTTCATTACTTTTTCTTTGTCAATTTTTTATCTTTTGTATAGGATTTCATGGGGTACTGCTGAAAAACAGACATAAAAAAAAATGCCTACGCAAACTTCTTTATTGATTTGGATGCATTCAACTTATTACATACGCAGCGGGGGGGGGTTGTAATAATCAGATTTTATTTTTTCTATGTATGCTGGGTTAAATTTTGCATATGGGAGGGGGTAAAAAAATCAATTTTTTTGCAAACGTAATGCTTGAATGACCCCTTTGGGACAGTGTCATCACGTACATATGTCTGTCTTTTGTTCTCAACACAATATCTCAAGAATGATTATACCTGGGAACCCCAAACTTGGCTCACACATGCATATGGTTGTGGAACAGAAGCGATTCATGTTTACTGTGTATATATTCACCTACTTGTTTACAATTGAGCAGATCTAACAGGTAAAGGCGATCCCACTCTCTAAAATGGAGGCAAAAAAGATCGTTTTTGCTCAATAACTTCTGATTCCTTCTTAACCAATGCATCAAAATTTCAGGCGCATTGATTTATCTATTGTTCCATGTCATACAATTAATTTGCCATGTGAAGAACCAGTCAATATTGTTTAAACAGCGCGAAGGATGTTTGGCCTATTATTATGCAAATTTGATAGATGACAATTTACTTTTTTACTACCATTTAATGCGGATAGATATGTCTGTATGCGCCTCAAGAGAATTTTGCTGAATTCATTATGTGAACTGATTTATTGAGCGAAAATGGCCCTTTTTACCTCCATTTTAGAGAGCGGGATTCCCCTAACCTGTCTAATGCTGCCATTTTATAGTGCTGTCCGACCGAAATATCATGTCTTGGGCAAATATGACACCCTACTCAGTCACATTATACGAACACCGAGCGAACCAGTCCTTGTTCTATCCTCTTAATGCTGAGCGTAAGTGGCCTGGGGAAGCAACAAGTTCCATTCTTCAAGTCTTTGATATGACCCGGCCTGGGATTGAACCCAGTACCTACCGCTTACAAGGCCAACACCCTAACCATAAGGCCACCGTAGTGTGGATCTCTGGAAAGCATTCTTCAATAGTACAGGTATATTATCATTCAGACACATCAAGGGTGAGTGAGTAAATATGATTTAACGTTGCTTTCAACTATATTTCAGCCATATCACGACGTTGGGTCCTATTCCTTTTCACACCCGGGAACCACACGAGTGGGGTCCTATTCCTTTTCACACCCAGGAACCCCACGGGTGCCTCAGTTAGTCGCCTCTTACGACAAGCTGCATGAGGAGCTGAGGCCTATTCTTACCATGACCTGCGGTGTGCACGACGACATCCCAGATCAATCCCCGGAAGCTCGACGGGGCTCCGACACATCAAAGAAACATCACAAAAGACTATCAAAACTGGTTCAGTGGTAACCTGAGGCTATATAGGAAATGCCATATGACATGCAAGATCCAATTACAACCCAACTGATGCAGGTTTATCACAATAAGCCGCCTTTTTCACTTCAGTTTCTAGACAATGGATCTGCAATAGCAACTCGATAGGTGCATTGACACATGACTCCCAGTGTGGTTCATGATCTTCCTCTCCTGCCTATATCTACAGCCTAGGGGTTTTAACCATTGATAACTGCTGTAAATATGGAAATACATGTATGCATCAAAATATCTATTTCAAGAAGGGACTAATATTCTTACATTGAGGATAATTTTGGCAATTTATCATTGATTAAAAATATTCCATACTGAAGTGAGGGATACTACAAACCACAAATTTAATTGGAGAGTCATGTGTCAGTGTACCCGTCAGTCTGTCGGTGAGAATCCTTTGTTCAAAAATTAAGGTAGATAATGCGGATTGCAGAGTGACTGAGATACATTGTACTAATACGATACAGTGATACTTGTCAGTCATATGGATTTGATGGCAAGAATAGAATTACTGCCTTACTGTCATCATTGAAAACCTAGCTTAATTTTATTCATTTATGCTCTAATTTCGTTAAAGTTGGTGCTGATATTTTCATGGCAATAAAGTGTTTTGATTTATGGACTAGGACACTCAGCCTGAATATCAAAACCATCGTAGGCCTATGATGGCATATATGGCAGTCCGAGTCGAGTCAATCCTGACATCCGAAGATGAATGAAACGTACAAGAGAGTACGTACGGCATTTGGTATACTGGTGCGAGGATGCATGTGACCAATCAAATTTCGTCAACTCAAAATTCACAAGCGGTCATTCAACAAGATCTGTACAGTGAAATGTGTCTCATGGAAGTTGTTTACATTTAATCCGACTTGAAGGCGGGCTTGCATGGGTGAGTGTCTTAATAGGATAGACTAAATAGTTCACAATTTCAGAGCCTCGGACAATATCTAAATCCAGACATTCTGTCCTAGGATGATATTCAGAGTAGGACACTCTTAAGTTGATGGATTGGCAGCCGCCATTCCAGACCTGATGCATCTGTTCTTGTATTGGAATAATTGCGCAATAAACAACATGTAATAGTTATACCCTCATGGTATTCATATGAACAGTCCCAATTATTAAACCATGGCTTAGATTGTACATGTGAACGACTTGTTCATTTTAAAGAATCCAACTTGATTGTCAGTGATTTTGATGACCTGGATTTGGTGCTATTTGTTTGATTTATTTCTGTATCTTACGGTTCCTTGGCCAACTTATATCATATACCATATAGATAATAACGGACCTGTCAATTCTCACTCATTCGACGTGAAACTATTTGGCATTCTCGCGCAGCTATATCAAAATCTCACTCATCTGGGGATTTTCATGAAATTATGTCTAAAATAACCAAGGATCGTTCAAAATTGCTTGAGTTTGCAGAAAAAGTATTCTGTAAGTTCAAAATTTCCCTTGGTCACCCATTTATGGCCTGGAGCCTGTGAAGGATGAAATATGTATAACAGGCGCGGCGGAGCCGGGGGGGGCCAGCGGGGGCCAAGGACCACTTTGGCCCCCCCAATAATTGTAACTGACGTGCCTTGAAATGGGTCAGATATGTGTAGAAAACCATCTAAAATTCAAACAAATTCAAACAAGTGTTTACATTTGAAACACTGGAATATGCGATCATGTCTCAACTTCTCCATGAAGTTCGTTCTGTCTAATCAACGAACAGCATAATGTCCATCAACAGTTTGTGTTTATAAAGCTCTCCGCCTATTTCACCGACAAATAACCTTTACTGAGCACCGGACACTGCAGTCTCCAGGCATAAAGTATCTACGCCTTGCGGAAAATAAAAAAAATAATTATGTGAAGATGACCTCCTTGTTGTGTGTATACCAGTATGCCGGAAAACTATACCCTTATTCGATGAATATTTACAGTGCTCTAAAGTTGTGTTCACACTGTAACTTTTCACTTTATAGTTGACAAATATCATCGGTGAATTATTTTCGAAATAATTTCATTGAAGAACGCCGATTGGATTTTTCTTTTCTTTTTTTAGCTTTTATGAGTCGGTTTTATTGCGAGATATGCTATCCCTTTCAAAGTTCTCAGAAGCGCCAAAGTGCGTTAAATCAAGTATAAAATTCCAAAAAAAATCGGGGGAGGACCCCCTCCCTGTCCCACCCCCGTCTGGCCCCCCAATATTCAAGTCGCTCCGCCGCGCCTGTATAATGATGGTAGGCTAGAAAATATGAAACAAATATTATACCGTCCGGGTGGATATACTCGAGTCTCACGCCTCGGCAAAATTATAAGGTCTGATATTTAAATAATAATATCCAAACCAGCCTATAGTTGTGCATGAAAATGCATGTTACAGTGTCGTCTCTGATCATGCAAAACTCTGCTAGTGCGAAAATCTAGCAAAAATTACGATTTGATAATCAGGGTATTTGGTATTTAACTCTTGATGTCTACTGTGTGTCTGTGCTTAGCCCAGGAGAACTTTCACACCAGTGATTTGAAATGTATCTGCATACCGGGACTCGGCTATTAATTTATTGACGAAAGAAAGAAGCGAATTTGCTTCTTTGCCACTAAAACTTGACCCAGAGGCCAGTTTTCGCCACCTATGACATAGTCTTGATGCATTCTTCACATACGGCTGGTTCCCATTTTAATGAAACTGAGATCTACACAAAGACACGGAATGTAGATTGTCAGTGCGATAACTTGAAAGTCAACTGGGGACACAATTTGAAAGGTATTTGACCGAAAACGGCAGGTCATGAAGTTGTACGTTCATCGCCGAAAGTCACGTGGTGTAAACAAACCGAATTTACGCAAGAAAATTTTCGTACGCCACCTTAGAAGCTGCCGTAGATTACGCACAGATTTACGCAAATTCGTACCGTACGAAGTTTAGTGAAAGTCCATTTTGATTTACGGAGTTGAATACGCAAAATATACGCAAAAATGTTGCGTACGAAGTTTGATGAAAGTGTCCCCTGTAGTTTTCGAAAACATTTTTCACAGGTACATGTACATGTACAATATTATTACTATAAGATTTGACGTTTACACTACTGACCGATTACCTCACATTTCTCGCTCAAGCAATGAACAACACTATGTAGTGGTCACGTTGTGTAAGCATGATTCTTGTGTGGTTTTATTTCAGTGGGACTAAATTTATCATAACTGAGAGGACAATGGAAGATGTATCAGTAAAAGTGGAGCCTCTTGATCAAGAGACAGGATCATTGGTGCAAGATGGTGTGATAATGCACCAGCATTCTGCGAATGTATCTATGGAAGATGAAGATGTAACAGTGAAGACAGAACCAACAGCCCAGTATGAGGATGGAGAACAACAAGGTGGTGTTGAGCATGCTCCATGTGAACAAGTACCGGTAAGCCGCGAAACACAGTTGTCGATCGGATTAAAACCAAATCCACAAAAGTCGCTCCCCATTCTACTTGTCGCTTATGTAGATCTGGCATCAACACCCTCATATCCAAGTTCTGAGAACTCGCCCATCACATCATACGGATGTATGTTTGAAACGTCAATCTCAGGTCACCACTGTATGGGAAGGACAGGTTGACCTCTAGCTCTAGTATAGCCTTGTTCTATATTACGTGAGAACAAAACGCTTTGGCTGCAAACCAATCACCAGATCGAGTTGTTGGGAAAGTGCCGTACGGGCAATATTTGCCGAACCAATTGACCATAACCAATAAAATAATTCGATTCTATGTCCACTTACCTTTCATAAAACACCTTGTTTATGAGTGAATGTCCGTTTTTAGCTTGGCAAGAGATCTAAACTCGGACGAGGGGGGTAAAACTGTCCACATCGCCGCCATCTTTACATCGATCAGAACGCTGATTACGCGCCACAACAACTCGCGATAAACACTACACGCACAACGGCGATGTGGACAGTTTTACCCCCCTCGTCCGAGTTTAGACGTCTTGCAAAACTAAAAATGGACAGTTGCTGATAAACAAGGTGTTTTATGAAAGGTAAGTGGACATAGAATCGAATTATTTTATTGGTTATGGTCAATTGGTTCGGCAAATATTGCCCGTACGGCACTTCCCAACAACTCGATCTGGTGATTGGTTTGCAGCCATAGCGTTGTTCTCACGTAGTATAGAATAAGGCTATACCAGAGCTAGTTGACCTCGTGGTATTATAAATAGCAAAATATCTCCTTGAATTGATCGATATATCTGAATTCTAGTAATGTTAATCGCATATCACGGTTTCCAGAGAATAAAATACCGATCTGATGAAACAAGGTAAAGTTTGCGAGAAAATGAGTTTTACATATACCGTAAGCTTACACTTGTTGCCGTCTCGCTGCAAAGTGAGACGGGCCAGACCTGTGACCTTGATCTGCCGACAGCTAGGTCCTTCAACAAAGAAACCCGGCTCTTGGCCCCAAATATTAAATCAGCGACATGCAAGATATGGAGCGTTATTTTTAGATCTGGTTTTAATATGAACTAACAACTTTTGGATATGGTTCTAACGGCCCATGGTGGAGGATGCTACAAGTTTATATTAAATTCACAAACTGTAATAAATTATGCAAGCAGATTTTTGAACATGTATTTAATAACTGAGCATATTGAAGTTGAAATGTGTTATTATAAAATAAGACTTTTTTTTTTCAATTCAGCCCTTTGTCAAGAAGTGTTCTGATGATGAGCAGACACGTGTGGATGATTTGTTCTCTGACAGACCATTCCCTATGACCATGTACATGGTAAACTTCAAGACGGGAGAAAATACAAAACTGCCCAACGAATCGGTAACATTTTGCAATGTAGGAACGGATATGAAAGGAAGAATGGCACCTGGAAGAGTTACTAATGATGGTGAAAAGCCATACAAATGCTCGTCCTGTCCATATAGCTGTTCACAGAAAGGAACCCTAGACAGACATGAAATAAGACATACTGATACAGAACCATATTTATGTACATTCTGTCCATGTAGATGTAGAAACAAAAAGAGCCTTGATAGACATGAAAGAACACATACTGGCGAAAAACCGTTTAAATGCTCCCTCTGTCCATATAGCTGTTCAAAGAAAGAAGACCTAAGGAAACATGGAAGGACACATACTGGCGAAAAACCGTTTAAATGCTCCCTCTGTTCATATAGCTGTTCAAAGAAAGAAGACCTAAGGAAACATGGAAGGACACATACTGGCGAAAAACCGTTTAAATGCTCCCTCTGTTCATATAGCTGTTCAAAGAAAGAAGACCTAAGGAAACATGGAAGGACACATACTGGCGAAAACCCGTTTAAATGCCCATTCTGTTCATATAGCTGTGCAAGGAAAGAAAACCTAAGGAAACATGCAAGGACACATACAGGTGAAAAGCCATACCACTGTTCACTCTGTCCATATAGCTGTTCACAGAAAGGAAACATAGACAGACATGAAAGAACTCATACTGGTGAAAAACCATTTAAATGCCGACTCTGTTCATTTAGCTGTTCAAATAAAGGGAACCTGAAGGAGCACGAAAGGAGACATACTGGTGAAAAGCCATACAAATGCTCCCTCTGTCCATATAGCTGTTCAAAGAAAGGGAGCCTAAAGGAGCATGAAAGGACACATACTGGTGAAAAGCCATATAAATGCTTACTCTGTCCATATAGTTGTTCACACAAAGGGTACCTAAAGGAACATGAAAGAACACATGCTGGCGAAAAGCCATACAAGTGCTCCATCTGCCCATATAGCTGTTCTAGGAATGGAGACCTTAGGAGACATGGAATGACACATACTGGTGAAAAGCCATACAAATGCTCCCTCTGTCCATATAGGTCTTCACAGAAATGGAGTCTAAAGAAGCATGAAAGAACACATACTGGTGAAAAGCCATATAAATGCTTACTCTGTCCATATAGTTGTTCTAGGAATGGAGACCTTAGGAAACATGGAAGGACATATACTGGTGAAAAGCCATATAAATGCTTACTCTGTCCATATAGCTGTTCTAGGAATGGAGACCTTAGGAAACATGGAAGGACACATACTGGTGAAAAGCCATATAAATGCTCCCTCTGTCCGTATAGTTGTTCACATAAAGAGAGCCTAAAGGAGCATGAAAGGACACATACTGGTGAAAAGCCATATAAATGCTTACTCTGTCCATATAGTTGTTCACACAAAGGGTACCTAAAGGAGCATGGAAAGACACATACTGGTGAAAAGCCCTACAAGTGCGCTCTCTGCCCATATAGCTGTTCACAGAAAGGGAGTCTAAAGGAGCATGAAAGGATACATACTGGTGAAAAGCCATATAAATGCTTACTCTGTCCATATAGCTGTTCACAGCAAGGGAGGCTAAAGGGGCATGAAAGGATACACACTGGTGAAAAGCCATATAAATGCTTACTCTGTCCATATAGTTGTTCACACAAAGCGAACCTGAAGAAACATGAAAGGACACATAATGGTGAAAAATCATAGAAGTGCTCTTTCTGTCCATATAGCTGTTCAAAGACAGAGCACCTAAAGGAACATGAAAGGACACTTACTGGTGAAAAGGCATACAAGTGCTCCATCTGCCCATATAGCTGTTCAAGGAATGGAAACCTTAGGAAACATGGAAGGACACATACTGGTGAAAAGCCATACCACTGTTCATTCTGTCTATGTAGCTGTTCACAGAAAAGAAACCTAGACATACATGAAAGAACACATACTGGTGAAAAACCGTTTAAATGCCCCCTCTCTTCATATAGCTGTTCAAATAAAGGGAGCATAAAGGAGCCCGAAAGGACACATACTGGTGAAAAGCCGTACAAATGCTCCCTCTGTCCATATAGTTGTTCACATAAAGGGAGCCTAAAGGAGCATGGAAGGACACATACTGGTGAAAAGCCATATAAAGGCTTACTCTGTCCATATAGCTGGTCGCATAACGAGAGCCTAATGGAGCATGAAACGACACATACTGGTGAAAAGCCATATAAATGTTTACTCTGTCCATATAGTTGTTCACATAAATGGAGCCTAAAGGGGCATGGAAGGACATACTGGTGAAAAGCCATATAAAGGCTTACTCTGTCCATATAGGTGTTCACAGAAATGGAGTCTAAAGAAGCATGAAAGAACACATACTGGTGAAAAGCCATATAAATGCTTACTCTGTCCATATAATTGTTCAAGGAATGGAGACCTTAGGAAACATGGAAGGACATATACTGGTGAAAAGCCATATAAATGCTTACTCTGTCCATATAGCTGTTCTAGGAATGGAGACCTTAGGAAACATGGAAGGACACATACTGGTGAAAAGCCATATAAATGCTCCCTCTGTCCGTATAGTTGTTCACATAAAGAGAGCCTAAAGGAGCATGAAAGGACACATACTGGTGAAAAGCCATATAAATGCTTACTCTGTCCATATAGTTGTTCACACAAAGGGTACCTAAAGGAGCATGGAAAGACACATACTGGTGAAAAGCCCTACAAGTGCGCTCTCTGCCCATATAGCTGTTCACAGAAAGGGAGTCTAAAGGAGCATGAAAGGATACATACTGGTGAAAAGCCATATAAATGCTTACTCTGTCCATATAGCTGTTCACAGCAAGGGAGGCTAAAGGGGCATGAAAGGATACACACTGGTGAAAAGCCATATAAATGCTTACTCTGTCCATATAGTTGTTCACACAAAGCGAACCTGAAGAAACATGAAAGGACACATAATGGTGAAAAATCATAGAAGTGCTCTTTCTGTCCATATAGCTGTTCAAAGACAGAGCACCTAAAGGAACATGAAAGGACACTTACTGGTGAAAAGGCATACAAGTGCTCCATCTGCCCATATAGCTGTTCAAGGAATGGAAACCTTAGGAAACATGGAAGGACACATACTGGTGAAAAGCCATACCACTGTTCATTCTGTCTATGTAGCTGTTCACAGAAAAGAAACCTAGACATACATGAAAGAACACATACTGGTGAAAAACCGTTTAAATGCCCCCTCTCTTCATATAGCTGTTCAAATAAAGGGAGCATAAAGGAGCCCGAAAGGACACATACTGGTGAAAAGCCGTACAAATGCTCCCTCTGTCCATATAGTTGTTCACATAAAGGGAGCCTAAAGGAGCATGGAAGGACACATACTGGTGAAAAGCCATATAAAGGCTTACTCTGTCCATATAGCTGGTCGCATAACGAGAGCCTAATGGAGCATGAAACGACACATACTGGTGAAAAGCCATATAAATGTTTACTCTGTCCATATAGTTGTTCACATAAATGGAGCCTAAAGGGGCATGGAAGGACATACTGGTGAAAAGCCATATAAAGGCTTACTCTGTCCATATAGCTGGTCACATAACGAGAGCCTAAAGGAGCTTTAAACGACACATACTGGTGAAAAACCATATAAATGCTTACTCTGTCTATATAGCTGTTCACATATAGGGAGCCTAAAGGAATATGAAAGAAGACACACTGGAGAAAAGTCATATAAATGTTCACTTTGTCCATACAGCTTTTCACAGAAAGGAGACCTAAGGAAACATGAAAGAACACATACTGGTTAAAAGCCAGGTAAATGTTCCCTCTGTTCATATAGCTGTTCAAAGAAAGGAGAGCTAAGGGTACATGAAAGAACACATACTGGAGAAAAAAAACCCATATAAATGTTCACTCTGACCATATAGTTGTTCACAAAAAGGGAACCGTAAGGCACATGAAAGGACACATGCGGTTGAGTGAGTGAGTGAGTGAATAGAATTTAACGTCGCTTTCAACAATATTTCAGCTATATCACGACGAACCAACTAAGCACCACCCAGCCCAGTTGTGTTCCTGCTACTTCAAAGAAGAGATCTTTGAAGCAGCATGGAACTAGACACCCTCCATCCACCCTATCAAACACTGAGGACAGCGCACAAGACACAGACAGGACGCTTACATGGCGCAATAAAGACAAGTGATATTACAGTGCTAGACATCACATATCAAGTTCCTGTTGCTTCTCAGCAAAATGCATTGTAGCAACAGGAACCTGAACCCACCCAACCACCCACCACATGCGGGTGAAAAGCCATACAAGTGCTCCCGCTGTTCATATAGCTGTTCAAAGATAAACAGCCTACAGGAACACGAAATAACACATAATAGTTAATAGCCACAGAAATAGTTACTCTGTCCATATACCTTTGCATAGGTTTGGCTTTTTCGCATACATTTTATTAAGGATGGTTTAATATGTTTGAAATGAAAAATCTTTAACGACTAATAAATGTTTTCATATATGTCGTGGCATTACAGTGATATATTATTGTTGTCAAAGGTGTCCAAGTACATATATGTCGTGACATTACAGTGATAGATTATTGTGGTTTAATGTGTCCAAGTTCATATATGCCGTCACATTACAGTGAAATATTATTGTGGTTCAAAGTGTTCCAAGTTCATACAAAAAATACGTATTGAATATATACAAGGTCAAAACCAGACGGGAAGCCTCAATTGCCAGAATCCGACGATTGTTTCTCGTCATTTTAGACTGGGTGTAACGCCTTGTTTGACTGTGGCCGAGATCCATGTGCTCGCCACATTTTAACCTCAGTGTAATCAGAGTATATCTGACAGTGGGAGGTCCACAGTCTGATGCCATGAGAATGACTTGTAAGTAATTATCAAGGTCCGCCGATGCCCGAAGCCCTTGTCTGAGACTTCCGGCTTTTCGGTCCATTCAGAGGAGGAGCATGATGGCTTGATGACCTTAGCCGATTACAGTGATATGCGGACCAATTATTTGCTAATTGTGTGTATATTATATAAAAACATATATTTATTATCTATATTGACGAAGGCAACAGTGCACGCTATATGTGCTATAATTATCAATTCACTAAAAAAAAATTATTTTACCTTCTACTACTTGGAGACATTTAATTTGTGTGTAGAATGTATGTATAAACTGGAAGTATGTTTCACAGAATGCATATATGTACATAAGTGAATGAAAAGCTCTCTTTCTGCGTTGTAAAGTACCTGTGTGATGTATGTATATTCCAATTGTATTCTATTTCTATTATTGTAATCACTGTATTGATACCACCTCCGCACGAAATGTATATACCTATGTTTACCACTTATGTCACGAATTGTGACCAGTGTAAAAAATAAAGTTGAAGTTATAGTTGAATAATATAGTAAATAACAAGGAATGGGCGGATGGATTTATAAATATCTCATTATGGAAAGATCTCATTATGATCAGTTGTTGTATAGTTATTCAATAATAAACCGGAATATATAAAAAGTTACGACCGGCATTTAGGATTGTTATTTTGCCCCAGGCAGTCCGCTGACTGCCTTTGTCTAGCTTTGCCGCGAAGACCTACTGTTTATTCATAAGACCGAGGAAGAGCCAATCATGGTTGCACAGGAAACCCACGTGACACGGGTACCGCACAAATAATCTCTGCTTCCATTCACTCTTTAGCCGGTTTTCTGTGATGCAACAGCATAGAGTTTGTCACGGCTTCGACCCCCTCCCTCCCCGCCATCTCCTTTGATATAGGCATGGGCGGTTCAGCCCCACTTCCTTCATTTGGTGTTTTTTTTTGGTCAGCCACATACTTTACGTGTTACCAGCCATACTTTAATAAATACATTTTAGTTCGCAAGTTTGCTGGTAACACGTACAGCTAAATTCTACTAAATTCAGGATTTTCAATTCATCCATTAAATAGCCAATACATGTGGACTGTTGCTAAATTCAGGATTTTTAATTCATTCTTTAAACAATCACTAAAGGTGGACTTTTTCTAAATTCACGATTTTCAATTCATTCATTAAATAGTCAAGAAACGTGGCCTTAGTCGGCCTTAGATTCTTTATTCATTCGTCTCCAAGCTGAATGCGGGCACAAATATATATATTAAATATGTGTTGTAATTAAAGCGAGAGATTTAAACTTTTTTTTCTGGACTGCAAAACGTATTTGTCAGACGCGATGTAGTTCAATGACCTATTGTTATTGTTATCTCATTACAAGACCTAGATGAACTAATGCTTATGTATCTGTTCATTTCAGACATGTATACTTAATTGTAAAAGAATTAATCTCTTCATCAAAAGTTCGGCTATCATGATATATTCCTCTTCACTACCATGCCTGTATGTGCTCACCATCAAGACAGGCCAGATATTCATTACAGAATGGATTCCACAAACAGTACATACCTCATACCAATTTAATATCGGCTATCCTTTCATCTAGGTTCTCTGGTACAGGTATCGGGATGTACATATCTGTATATTAGTATATGTTATTCAATCAGGGTCTACGCTCATCTGGATCTGCTTCGAAGAGTCTGCTATATTGCGTCTACATGTAGTAGACCTAAGTTAACTTTTCGTCGCCAACCCAGTCAAGGTTTGCCTGAACCTGTTTGCATCCGTACACGCATGCTATCGGTGTAAGCGCCTGTTTTCCTACATCTGAATGCCACGTGTATAAAGGCGGGCATCTTGGACGTTTTTATGACAACTGGCATCACCCACGCCGTGGACAAAGTTTTTTCCCCTCCACTGCGCCCTGTGTTCATTTCTCCCTCAGTGATTTAAATGGTCAGTTAATGAATGGGAGACACTGGGAATTTCGACTTGCAAATTCCGGACAGATGCTGCTGATTGGATGGAGACCCGTAATCGTAATAGGGATCAAAACGGTCTAACGATATGTTAACGGACAGGTGCGAATTAACCCTATCTGGCCTGGGCTTTTTGGGACGTATCCTGGCTTGGGGGCGAAATGGCTCAGATCCCGTTATACATACCTGGATAGCTGTTACAGAAAAGGATCTGTGACGTTTACATACGAAAAACTCCTCTGTGTGTGATGGTAATAAAGCTGATTTTTGTTTCCTCTCCAAAACCTGCCATATCAGATTTTTCTGTAAGTTTACATACTGAAATATCACCTTCGAAAAATTTGAGATGTTCAGTTGCATAAAAATGGAGATTGATCAAAATGTGCTACCGGGCTTGTTTTGGTATTTTGGGGCATTTTCATGAAGGATTTTCTCCTGTAGCAAACATATGACACCTCAAACCAAAACCATTCGTGATTCTTACCAATAAACAATCTTCCTAATATATTGTGTGACAAAATTATTTTTGTTTGAAGTGTCAGATTTTTGCTATAAGAGAAAATCCTCACTGTAAATGCCTCAAAAATACCAAATCAGGTCGAGGAGCACATTTTGATCAGTCATATCTCCATTTTTATACAATGGAACATCGCAACTTTTTCGAGGCTGATATTTCAGTTTGTAAACTTCAAGGAAAATCTGATTTGGCAGGTTTTGGATTGAAAAAAAATTCAGCTTGATTCCCATCACACACAAGAGAGTTATTCCCGTATTGTCGTCACATATCCTTCGTTATTGCTAACTGATCTAAAAAAAGAAATGGAATGCGTTCTGGAAAACCAAGGAATACACAATAAAAAGTTTTCCGATATATCAAATCAACAGATTCTGCATAGCAATTATCGACTATTTCAATATGATTAAAACGCGTGTGAAAACTTCACTGATACAACATGTGTTCTCAGCTGATTCATAAACTTCACTCATCGTGAAGTTTAAAAATAATACATTATCAGGATTGCCGTTGTTGGAGCATCTGAACGGCTTAGTAAATCAGGCAACAAGAACACCTTTTCTTCTACAAACTCGCTTGAAAATCTCTGCAAATATAAATATGTAAAAGACAAAAACACACTTTTAATGCATCATCAATGCTCGCACTTTAAAATATTGCCACTCTACGATCTTCTCAACATCACTGGAAACGATACCAACTCTTGTGCATTCTTGTGCAAATTATGCACTTAACTCAATAATTTAATGTTAAAACGATCATGTCAGAATCTCCCATTACCCATTAACTATCCTACTGCTTCCGCTTAGTAGTATATAAAGCGTAGATGGAGCAACATTTCACCCGGATGTAGTGACGTCACGGGGAGGATTTGAGGAGGAACTAGTAGCGCCATCTGTACACTCTGGACGCAAGGGAGACAACTCGGACTAATGAGGAGGTGTGCGCTTGGCCGCCATCTTGAATTTTGTGGAAAAGGGGATGTATTCCTCCGCGGTGATGCGGTCATGTCTGGCGGTGATGCGGTCGCGGAAGAAACCAGCGCCGGCTGGTTGGCCTTACAATAGTCTGTGCCCTATTACCCTGGCGCTGTGGTATTGATAGTGGCACCTGACTATAAATACGAGGGTCAGACAGAGTGTGTGTCATTCACCGTTCGTCATTGGAGCAAGCATGTCACCAGTCCTACGAGCCATCCTTCCCCTTACACACCGGGTGGGGTTACACGTCTATGAAGATAAAGTCGCCCTCGTGGAAGACCGTGGAGATGTTTGCTGGTCGCCCGCTGAGACCATATCGAATACGGTTACGCTACACCGTGACGGCTGGACCAAATTTATACGGGTGTTGAGCGGCGAGCTCGATGGACACCTCATCCACATAGACAATGCCATCTACGTATACCGTGGACCCTTCTTCCCACGCCTGGGCCGCTACCAAGACCCTACGCGAAGCTTCACCCTAGACCCCGATCTGTATATAGCCTTCGAGAAAGTGGTGCCTATCGTGGACCGGCTGTTTACACCGGACGAGCGGTCATCAGACGAGTTGGAGTGGGCTCGTGCCCTGAGAGAATCGGCGGCAGAATCCAATGAATAACTGTCTAGCCATGAACCCGACGACGATGCCATTGATTACCCGGCTAGACTCAGTCAGCCCAGTGACATGACCACCTGATCCTTTGATCTCACGGGGTTCTCCCTATAAATACGAGAGACGGTCAAATCTGGTACCATTCACGTACTGACCATGGCGGAGCATATAACACTGGCGTATCTCAGCTTGACCCCCGAGGTTTTCCTGCACGTGTATGCGGATACGGTCGATATCATGGAGGAGGTGGGAGACATCTGTGATGAGTACCCTACACAACCGTGCCCGGCTCACATTCGTCTGTTTTCTCGACCGCTGATTGGTCCAAATGGAACTGCCCATCCTTCCCAGGTTAATTTGCAATCCCCTTTTTTGGGGTTCGAGCTCTGTCTATCGATGCCGCAACATTGTTTCATCCGAATCTTGCCGAAAGGGAGACCTTCTGACCTGGATGTGACCTTTTGACCCGACATTCATCCGCGCACTTCCGGATAACCCGCGCGCGCGCGCTCTTCGGCCGGTGCAGGCCGGGCCGGGCCGGGCCGGGAAAAAAACACGGAGGTTGAACATACGGAAGTCTAAGTAAAAATTGGAACTCTTCTGGGTTCGAAGGTAGTTTTAGTAAAACCGTCACAACACACGTGACCTGCGCAGCAAAATGGAAACGACACCCTAGTCTAACTCCCTCACCTAGGCTTCACATGGATACCTCACTCGATCCCATCGGCCCACTCGTGGCCCCCCTAGACCCTAACACGTCTATTTCCATACCCCTTTGTCCACTGCGCATGCGCAGAGTAACCCTATTTCAACCCCGCACTCACCCCATCAGATGCTCCATTACATAGGCTTCACATGGATACCTCACACGACCCATTCGACCCGTGAATTGCCCATCTCTAACCCAAACACACCCACGCACACACCCCCAAAAATGTCTGCTTTCTATACTACGGCCAGGCTGCCCATGCGCAGAATGACCCTATTTTTACCCCATATCCACGCCATCAGATGCCCCCTCACATAGGCTTCACATTGGTAGCTCACACGACACCATTCGAACCGTGAATAGCCCATCTCTAACCCAAACACACCCACACACACACCCCCAAAAATGTCTGCTTTCTATACTACGGCCAGGCTGCGCATGCGCAGAATATTGACAACGTACGAACCATTAGTGTAGTCAAGTGCTCCTACATGGGACAAACATTGGTCCTATACCCCCAGTATGGGGGCTATATGGGTCTATATGGGCTGTATGGTACTTTTTCAAAAATTTCACTGATTCGCTCCGGGACACTTCCTATCATGTTTGTCTTGACGAGACTAAGAAAACGAGACTCCACAACCTATACCGCAAATGTCTAGAAGCAGGTTTCCCAGTTGGACAAACATTGGTCCTATACCCCCAGTATGGGTCCATATGGGCTGTATGGCACTTTTTCAAAAATTTCACCGTTTCGTGCCGCGACACTTCCTATCATGTTTGTCTTGACGAGACTAAGAAAACGAGACCCCACAACCTATACCGCAAATGTCGAGAAGTAGGTTTCCCAGGATGGTCCTATACCCCCCATACCCCATATAGGCATTTTCCCGTAATTTAGAATAAAGTCCGTGTTCCGTATTTTTTCAGGAAAACTTTTACATACACCCACCCTGGAACTAGGGGGAGATAACTCTATTGATAGGCAAGCCCCGTTTAAGCCCGGCGAGCTATATACCCCCCATACCCCATATAGGCATTTTCCCGGATTTTTCGATAAAGTCCGTGTTCCGTTTTTGTTTTATTTTTTCAGGAAAAATTTTACATGCACCCACCCATGACTGGATGCCCCCTCACCTAGGCTTCACATGGATACCTCATACGCCTCCATCGGCCCATTAAAAACCCCGCTCGATCCCAAAACGTCTATTTCCATACCCTTTGGCCACCGCGCATGCGCAGAATGCCGATATTTCAACCCCACACCCAGCCCATCAGATGCCCCTTCACGAATGCTTCACCTTGATATCTCACTCGACCCAATCGGACCAGGCAGCGTATTTCAAGTCTAGGGACTACTTTTTCTCCACGGAAGCTTTCTTCCGCGACCGCATCACCGCCAGACATGACCGCCTCACCGCGGAGGAATACATCCCCTTTTCCACAAAATTCAAGATGGCGGCCAAGCGCACACCTCCTCATTAGTCCGAGTTGTCTCCCTTGCGTCCAGACTACAGATGGCGCTACTAGTTCCGCCTCAAATCCTCCCCGTGACGTCACTACATCCGGGTGAAATGTTGCTCCATTTACGCTTTATATACTACTCCGCTTCCTTTGACCAATTACACAGCAGAATGTATATACATTGCATATATTAACTCCAATGAGTTATTCCTCAAAATATTAGCCAAGTTAAAGCGTAGTGCAAAATCTACCCTAATTACATTGCCAGTTGTCAAGGCCGTGTCTGTCTTTATCACATTTTTCACCCTTTTATCACCACCTCTCCTCTCCCTCCCCCTCTCTCTCTCTCTCTCTTTTCGCTCTCTCTCTCTCTCTCTTCTTCGAAATCATGTGGACGCCTGTAAACATCAATTCTGCGGTAATGGAGTAAATATAGCTCACTTTTAATAATTTTCCTCACCTTGGTAAGATAGTGACAAATAAATGAGACGAATGCTATCAATTTCGCAATCTAAGCCTGCATCTTACTGTCCGAGCATATTTCATAGTACCGTCATATCGTATCATATTCAGCCAGATAAGAGAGGAAGGTCCTGCCATTCAGTGGAACTCGAATGTGCTTCAATGTAAGCGGAACTGGTGGTTCCGTGGTATTATTTGAGAAAGAAAGACATGTACTTACAAAAAAATATATATATATATATTCATAATTTGTGAGTAATTGCTATGTATTTTAAGGTAATTATTTCGGCCAGCTGATTTATTTTTAATATTAACATGTTGTGTTGTTCTTAGTGTGGATGGTATATGGACGAGAGCTGTATGGCACGGCAAAGTGCTTTTTATTCAAGAATTTCCGATATCGGAAATTGAATTCCCGATATCGGAATTGAAATCTCCTATATCGAAAATTCATGTCCTTCAATTTCCGATATCGGAAATTCAGTGACAGTTTCCGATATCGGAAATAGAATTTCCCATATCGATAATTGTCACTGAATTTCCGATATCGAAAAGGAAAGCCCTGGGAGCTTTACGAAAACTAGAATTGCAATTTCCGATATCGGAAATTCGGAGACAATTCCCGATATCGGAAATAGAATTTCCCATATAAAATTTCCGATATCCGAAATTTCAATTCTAGTTTTCGTAAAGCTTCCAGAGCTTTCATTTCCGATATCGGAAATTCCATTTCCGGTATCGGGAATTGCAATTTCCGATATTGTAAATAGAATTTCCGATATCGAAAATTCACAATAAAAAGCATTTTGGTTTGCCAAACTAACGAACCTCGGATATTTGTAAACGCTCTGGTTTCCACAACTCACAAGACGAGTTTTTTAGAAAGACAAGGTTGGGAATAACTTTTGAGAACAGTTAACCTTATTTCATTGATGCGCAGTCGCTCAGTTAACCACCCAGCCCCAGATACCCACCCATTCCCACCTAACCACCCAGGCCCTCAGTAAACCACCCAGCCCCTCAGTTAACCAGCCAGGCTCTCGCTTGACCACCCAGTCCTCTCAGACCCAGTTAACCACCCAGTCTCTCATTTAACCACCCAGTCCCTCAGTTAACCATACAGTCCCTCTGTTAACCAGTACTTCAGTTAACCACCCTGCCCTTCAGTTAACCACACAGTCGCTCAGTTAAACCCCCAGTCTCTCGGTTAACCACTGTTATAATTTGATAGTGGTAGTATGCTAATATTCCGCAAATACACGGGCATCATGCCGCAGTGTGTGCCGTTTGGCTGTTCTAACAGAACTGGGAATCCAAACCTTGATATCCTTTTTCTTCATGTTAAACAGTATATAACCTTGAAAATAGGTCAAAGTCAGTCAACTGGGATAGGCTCCTAGTCAATCACACATTATATGACTTTGGAGATCCTAGCTTTAATCCTTCAAAAAGTACAGCAAATACTAAAATTTGACCTTGATAAAATAGGTCAAGGTCAGTCATCTTCAGTATACCTCTGGACCTTTGCCAGATGTATATATAGTATTAATTTGGAAAGCCCAGATATATTTCTACATGTTAGACCATAATAAACAGTATATCACACTGAAAAATAGGTCAAGGTCAGTCAACTGGGATAGGCTTCTATTCAATCACCAGTTACATAAGTAATATGAATTTGGAGATCCTAGCTTCAATCCTTCAAGACTATATTTCACACATTTAACCTTACTTAAATTGTATATGATTTTAGTATTGTACATAAAAAAATACATGGGTGACGCTATTGAGAGATCTTCTTGTGCGCTTAGGTTTATTTTATGCCTGGGAAGCACAGTCAGTTGGGTGTGAGACGACTTTTTTATATCTTGTTCGGCAGAGATTAAATGACAGCTTCGTGCAAAATTGGCATGCCCGCCTGGAAGATTCTAGTAGAGCTAGATTTTATAGACAGTTTGGCAGAATTCATTTTCAAGAATATTTAGATGTTGTTAAAATTAGGCCTATCAGAGTGGCATTCACACAGTTTCGCACATCATCCCATAAACTTGAGATTGAGATGGGCAGATGGAAAAAACCTGTTAAAATCCCAATTGATGATAGAAAATGCTCAGTTTGTGGTATTTTAGAAGATGAGTTTCATTTCATTTCCATATGTCCGTTGTATGACAATTACCGTAAGCGTTATATTCCTGAATACTATTGGAAACATCCTAGTACATTTAAACTGGCAAGTTTAATTTTGTCAGACTGTCGTACTACTATTAAACAGTTGGCATTGCTCGTATCGAAGTCATTTAATCTAAGAAATGAGTTATATTATGGTAAAGTAATGTATTAGTTACCACTTTCTCCCTTGATATCATATTAGCTTCAGCAATTTTATATAAAGGTTTTATATGTGGCAAAATTCCACCGAGTGGTTGAATATATTTGTTGTCCAGTATCGATAAATTAATGACATTGTTTTTTGAAAACGGCACCGATTTTAATTTTAATTATTTGTATACCTCTCCTCCATTAAGCAAATCAAATAATTATGTAATAGTTATGCTCGTGGGCCAGCTGGCTTATTGGAATAAAGGATATATATACATAAATATTTGATTTTTAATCCTTGACTCCACACGTCTTTCTGTTACGGTAAAGCTGACGTAACAGAAATTGGGGGTCTGTCGTCCGAGAGGATTTGTTTACATTATTGATTAGCTGGCATCTTTGCAACATAGTTCTAAATTGATACAGCTTTCCAGCATTGTCTAAAAGTTAGGGAGTACACCCTAAACATGTCATTTGACCAAGCACAGTTTGCGTTAGAGCATAGTCAGGAGGTATTTAACGAACTACGCAAAGAGGATTTGTTCGCGCTGTGTAAATTCCTACAAATTAAGGTTAAAACATCTTTGAGAAAATAAGAAATTAAGAAACTCATTATCAACATTTTGTTAGCAAACAAATTTGGGATGACAGTGATTTTCATTTAACTGAGGAAACAGCTGATGATTTGGAAATAAGGAAATTAGAATTGCAAAATCAGATGGAATAAAAGAAATTAGAATTAGAGAGAGAAAGGCAAGAAAGACAGTTTCAGTTAGAGAGAGAAAAATTAGAGAAAGAAAGAGACAAAGAATTAAAGAGAGAAAGGTTAGAAAAAGAGGAAGAGAAAGAGAAAGAAAGTCAGTTTCAGTTAGAAATGAAGAATATGAAATTACAGTCGCAAGCAAGTCCTCCTGTACATGCACCTGTACAATCACAATCAAAATTTGATGAGGCTCGCCAAATACGTCTCGTCCCACCATTTCAGGAAAAAGAAGTTGATAAATATTTTCTGCATTTTGAGAAAATTGCTGAAAATTTAAACTGACCAAAAGAAAATTGAAGGTTTATTTCTTCAAAGTGTTTTGTTCGGAAAGGTAAGGGACATCTACACTCAATTGACGGTAGAGCAAGCATCAAACTATGATATAGTGAAGGATTTAATCCTTAAAGGTTATGAATTAGTTCCTGAAGCCTATAGACAAAAGTTTCGTAGTTGTGAAAAAGAAAACTCTCAGACTCATGTAGAATTTGCTCGTTCAAAAGAACAGTTATTTGATAGGTGGTGTGCTTCGGCTAAAATTGACAACCAATTTGAAAGCCTTAGACAGGTTATGCTGGTAGAGGAATTTGAAAGATGTATCCATTGTGATATTAGAAGATTTGTTGATGAAAATAATGCCAACACGTTAGATCAGGCAGCACGTTTTGCTGACGAATACGCTTTGACACACAAATTATCATTTGTCAGTGCTGTTAAGCTAAGTTCATTCCAGTCTAATCTCTCAGGTAACAAACCAAGTTCTTTCTCAGGTCCTAACAATTTTGACCCCAGTTACAAAGGTCAAAGATCAAACACAAAGTCTCAGTCACCCACTTTTAACACTCAAGATAAATCTCCCGTTTGCAATTATTGTAAGAAGAAAGGACATTTAATGGCTAATTGTTTTAAATTGAAAAGAAAACAACAAGATCAAGCCTTTCAAAAGCCCAGTGGTTTCCTCACTTGAAGATCTATACCCACGCTGGTTAGTGACGTTCATAGTGTATATGACGCTAAGATGGCCAGGGACACTGTTCTTATTAGTTGTATCAAGGATAAGGTTGACAGTTTTCAAATCCTGTTATAGAGATTTTTGAAACATTTATCCACAATGATTTTTTGTCACTTTCAAGTGAGGAAGATTTTGTGGGACACGGGCGCGTCCCAGCCTCTCTTGTTGGCAGATACTTTGCCTTTCATCTGCAGGCAGTAATGTCCTGATTAAAGGGGTAGATTCTGTAAATTATTCACCCGTTCCGCTCCATAACGTTCATCTGTCGTCCGACTTGATTTCTGGGCCTGTTACGGTGGGTATTAACCCTATCTGGCCTGGGCTTTTTGAGACGCATATTGACCTGGGGGAGGGGGGAGGCCGAAATACCCCGCCCCTTAATTATTTTTCTTACTCATGGAGCTAGGAGTGGAAACTTACCACACCATACCCCTGGGTCAAGCTCTACCACAATATGCAATAAATAAATCCAAGATAGCCGCTTTGATGACGTCATAGTGACGTCATTTTCAAAAACGGTGTTTTTGGTCGATTTTTCGATTTTTTTATTTATGCAATTTTTCCGCAAAAACTGCATGATAAATTAGTAAATATTAATGAAATAAAATAGTTTTGTCCGCTTTTCATCACGGAAAAGCAGAAATTTTGAAGAAATATGACGAAAAAAAAATCACTTTTCTGGTACCCCACGTGGTCGCCATCTTGAATTTACCAATGATCCTCTGCTCGTGGGGTCATTCAAATAGGCTCAAAATGAACGCAATATGATAAACGATAATAGCGCAGAAGGTTTAGTAGGGGTGCCATTTCGGCCCCCCCCCCTCCTGCAGGCCAGGCAGGGTTAAAGGTAGTGTACCATTTGAGGGTGTTCAATTACCTCTTGGAAAGGATCTTGCGGGAGATAAGGTCAGGATTAACCCGATTGTAACTGACAAGCCTTGTTTGGATCAGATCCATGATCCAGTTGAAGACGAAATTCAAAGTTTGTATCCTGCTCGTGCAGTTACTAGAGCCATGAGTAAATTGACTGAAAAGTCTGAAAAGTCTCTTAAAGATGACGTCATCGATGACGTTTGTTTGGCTGACGCATTCGTGGGATTAATTGATCAAGCTGATAAGCCACATTTTGATACCAACTTGGAATGTTCTAATGACAAAATTTAGAACATAGAACGGCATAGTGACAAAGACATTTCCAAGTTGTTTGACAGTAGATGAGTGTGATGTAGCTGAAGAGCCTGTGTGTTACTTTTGTAGGAGTGGTGTTCTTATGCGCAAATGGCGACCGTCAGCTGTGTCACCTGATGATGAGTGGGCAGTTAAGTATCAGATTGTAGTACCAAATTCATATCGTTCAGATATCCTCAGACTAGCCCAAGAAACACCTTTTTCATGCCATTTAGGTGTTAACAAAACATATTACAAAATTCTAGATCATTTCTTTTGGCCAAATTTAAAGAAAGATGTTACGGAATTTTGTATGTCATGCCACCCATGTCAAATGGTAGGAAAACCAAACCAAACCATACCAAAGGCCCCTCTACAACCAATCCCTGCATTTGAGGAACCATTTAGTAGGATGATTATAGATTGTGTTGGTCCATTACCAAAAGCAAATTCAGGCAATCAATACATTTTAACAGTCATGTGTGCATGACATTCCTTTACAGAATATTAAGGCAAAAGCTATTGTTAAGGCCTTAGTTAAGTTGTTCACACTTGTCGGTCTACCCCAGTCCGTTCAGTCTGATCAGGGATCTAATTTGAAGTCAGGAATTTTTCAAGAAGTCCTGCATGAATTGGGAATAAAGCAGTACAAATCATCTGCATATCACCCAGAAAGCCAAGGCGCATTAGAAAGATTTCACCGGACATTAAAGAACATGATTAGGACTTACTGTTTTGACACTGAGAAAGACTGGGATGAAGGCATACATTTGTTATTGTTTGCTGTCAGAGAGTCTGTTCAATAGTCTTTAGGCTTCAGTTCATTTGAATGTCTTTGGTCATACAGTTGGGGAACCACTTAAACTGCTAAAGAATAGTTCCTAGACTGTGATCTTGACTCATGTAGTCTCTTACAATATGTGTCGGACTTTCGCGCCAGGTTGACTAAAGCATGTGATTTGGCCATGTCATATTTAAAGTCAGCACAAAAATGTATGAAAATAACCTATGATAAACATGCTCTTAAACGAAGTTTCAAGCCTTGTGAGAAGGTACTGGCTTTTCTGCCTATTCCTGGTAATCCACATAAGGCTAGATATTATGGTCCTTACGTCATTGAAAAGAAATTAGGTGACCTTAATTATGTACTTCAGACTCCTGACATGCGTAAACACAGTTGTCATGTAAATATGTTAAAGTTATACATAGACAGAGATAGCACTAACAGTACTGTACACCCTGTAAGTGTAGTTAGTTCTGACCCTGATAATAATGAAACTTGTGAAGAGCCCATGACAGCGGCGACATTACAGAACTCTGACATTCTATTTAATTTGGATTCCAAGTTGTGTCATCTCGAACCAGCGCGTCAGAAAGAACTTCGAACTCTGCTCAGTCAATATGAACGTTTGTTTCCCGATATCCCTGCTGGGACTGATAAAATTTCACATGACGTCAAGGTCGGAGATTTAATCCATTGAAGCAGCACCCATATCGTTTGAATCCCATTAAACAAAACTATCTGAAAACAGAGATTCAGTATTTATTGGACAATAACTTCATTGAACCAAGTAATAGTAACTGTAGCTCACCTTGTATCCTCCTTCCAAAGCCAGATGGCAGTTACAGGATGTGTACTGACTACAGAAAGGTGAACACATTGACCAAAACAGACACATTCCCTATTTCACGCATTGACGATTGCATTGACAAAGTGGGAAGTGCCAAGTTTGTGTCAAAGTTTGATCTTCTGAAAGGATTTTAGCAAGTTCCACTGACAGATCGTGCGAAGGATATATCAGCATTCGTCACTTCGGAGGGTCTGTTCCAGTACAAATTCATGCTATTTGGAATAAACAATTGTTCATTCCAAATAGCATGAATTTGTACTGGAACAGATCCGTCCATGTTCCAGCGTCTAATCAACTGCGTGACTTCTGTTTTGGAAGGATGTGAGACTTACATTGATGACGTCATTGTCTACAGCGTTACATGGGAAGATCATCTACAGAAAATTCGCGCAGTGTTCAATCGACTAAGTGAAGCCAAGCTGACAGTCAACCTCGGAAAATGTGAATGTACGTGTGACATTCTTGGGTCATGTTGTAGGTCAGGGTCAGGTAAAATCTGTAGATGCTAAGGTTAGTGCTATCTCGCTATTTCCAAAACGAACATGTAAGGAACAACTGATGCGTTTCTTCGGTATGGCTAGTTACTACCGAACATTTTGTCCAAATTTTTTCAGATATTACTGAGCCTTTAACCCAACTCTTAAGAAAAGGAGCAAGTTTTGTTTGGACCGGTGAATGTGCATCAGCTTTTGAAAATCTGAAAGCCATACTCAAGAGCGCACCAATTCTTTCAACACCAGATTTTGATTCACCTTTAAAACTGGCTGTAGATACAAGTGATGTTGTTGCTGGTGCCGTTTTGCTACAAGACGGTATAGGTGGTGTAGATCACCCAATATGTTATTTTTCACGTAAATTTGAATTCATAAAATAGGTCAAGGTCAGCCATCTTCAGTAGACCTCAGGACCTTCACCAGATGTATACACAGTATTAATTTGGAAAGCCTAGCTTTATTTCTTCATGTTAGACCATAGTAAACAGTATATGACCTTGAAATAATAGGTCAAGGTCAGTCAAGTGGGATAAGCTTCTAGTCAATCACCAGTTGCATAAGTAATATAAATTTGGATACCCTAGCTTCAGTCCTTAAAAAAAATATAGCAAATACTATAATTTGGCCTTGATAAAATAGGTCAAGATCAGTCATCTTCAGTACACGTCTGGTATATGACCTTGAAATAATAGGTCATGGTCACTCAACTGGGATAGGCTTCTAGTCAATCACGAGTTGCATATATATTATGAATTTAGAGACCCTAGCTTAAATCCTTCAAAAATGTAGCAAATACTAGAATTTGACCTTGATAAAATAGGTCAAGGTCAGTCATTTTTAATTGGCTTCTGACCCTTCACCCGATAATATGTGGTATCAATTCACAATGCCTGGCTATAATTCTTCTTCAGATATCGTGTTCGCAAGAAAGATGGACAGACAGACAGACGGACAGACAAGCGACGCTGACGACGACAATATCCTTCGGGCATAATTTGCCCAAGGGGTAAAAACCGTTCTGGTGATACACTCTGAGTATCATGGACAGAATGTGTGGAATATTGCGAAGCAAAAGAGCAAAACTACAACAATCTTCTGTAGTGGAGTGATGTGGGTGCATCCTGTATCACTGATCTTCTGAATGACGATGATACACGTTTTTTTAAAGACTAAGTTTGGAATCGATCCTATCTATTTCATCCTTCATTGTGCTATAATTCACAATATATCGAATGGAAAACGTACACATATAACAGAACGGTAGTTTTATTAATCAACGGGAAGTACACACACGAATAATGAATCAAACATGCTCAAAATTTATTTACAGTATACTTATTACACAGATTCAAATCAAAACGCAACGAAATCAGGAGTAATGGGAAGAGGAACTAAATTCAAAAGAACTGCCTTGAACTTCAATACACAGCTGTATTTATAGTACATCCATGGACAGCCCCCCCCCCCATCCCACCCCCAAACAATATTTTCGATACCAAATCATTCGCAGACATGGCAGGATACTTGTAACTAATTCTCTTTTTAAAATATGGGGTAAAACCGATACCTTCTGCAATCAAAAGAGAGTATTTTGCATTTGTTTATAAATGTACTTATTCGAAAGCAATTTGGAGCAATCTTCATACAAGGTCAAATGAACTACGAAATTCAAATGGAGGAACCGTCGGGATCCCAAGTAATCCTGGGTAATACAGGTTCTGTTCTTAATGATCGCCACCTGTTACTTGGTAAACAATATATATACAGATGTAGATACTACAACCTCAAGCTTGCTTTCGATGGTTTAAGGGACGCTGTGATCAGAACCAGAGATATTGAGAGGTACAAAAAATAAGAATCTCTCTATCTTCGTTCTGAAGTGGGGTCCCATGGCGTAACCACCAAGCAGTAGTTAACCGGCTCGTATCTTATGAATACTTGACTTTATCAGTCTGGTTTGGTGGAAATAGCGTCCGGAAAGAGGTTGTTTCTTCCCAAATGGGTTTATTTATTATTTAATTTACCATATACAGATATTAACAACATAGAGCTAGAGGAAATTATCATTTCGTCAAACAATAATCTTGACCCGTGGATGATATAACACAGGATTGCTTAACATTATTTGCTTGCTTTCTTATCTTTGATTTATTGAGTCTTGGTCTTCGTCTTCTTACATTTGACCTTATTTTGAATTAACCCTACCCGGCCGAGAGGCCCCCCCACGCCCTGGTGGTGTTTTCCTCCTATCTCCGGAATGACAAAAAAATTGAGAGCTGAAACTCCGTGACTTTTTCCATTATCATATTGGGGTCATTTTGAGCCTATTTCCATAGCCCCCCCTCCCCCCCCGAGCAGGGGATCATCGGTAAATTCAAAATGGCGGCCATATGGAGTACCAGAAAAGGGATTTTTTCGTCATATTTATTTAAAAATTTTGCTTTTCTGTAAGGAAAAGTGGGTAAAGCCTATTTTATTTCATATCAGATTATTTTTTTTACTAATTTATCATGCAGTGTTTGCTAAGAAAAAACTAGAATAAAAAAATCGATAATTCTGACCGAAAAATCGTTCAAAAATGTTCTTTTTGAACATGACGTCACAGTGACGTCATCATGGCGGCCATCTTGGATTTTCTTGTAGAACTTGACCCAAAGATATAGTGTGGAAAGTTTCAGCCCTCTTGGCTTAGGTAACTAGATTCCAGGCTCTAATAATGTAATGACATTTACCGAAGTGTTTTATTGTAAAATATCTTTTCTTGACTTTCTGGAGTTGATTTCTTGGAGTTGACATTGACAACTTGGAGTTGATATTATCTTGGAGTTAATAAATATCTTGGAGCTGCTATTGTCTTGGAGTTGATGATATGAACTTACAAATTTTCAGAAACCACTTGTTACAGGCAAAGTATTGGTACATATGACATTAATCCTCAATACACTTTCTCACATCGCTGGATTACAAACGTCACAATCTATTACAGCTTTTATAGTAGCAGGGGAGATGAGATCTCTAGAGGTGTTCTAGCTCAAAACCTGATTCCATGAGAGCAAATTAAAAGCCTAACAATTTTTTTTTTTTACAAATTCTGAATCACCATTTGGCTGCAATGGCATTATCTCTCGCAACTGACCAGTTTCACCTCCTTACAGAGACTGTTATACACTCCAAAGCAGGGGACTTCAATATTTTTGCTGTCTGTCAGCCTGCAATCTTGCGTTGTCCAGTCAATATGCACAAGAGGAATGAACTGATCGGAGTTTGTCTTTCAACAACTCCCGAACTACTCAGTCGATCGACTTATCCCAAGAAAAAGGGAAATTAAATTGCTTTCAACTTGAGTAATATGTGAGGAAACTCAGATTACCTCGGTAAATCCAGTTTGATCTCGACATTTCAGTGCAGTTTGATCTTTCCCGAGTACATTACAACATTCACCTGCACAATACACCACCACAATAGTATTCAGGGACTAATCAGTGGTCCGGCACTTTCACAATTATAACCCACATCTTTGTAGTAAACAAGACCACAGTACTTTGATTTCTATAGCGTGCATTAATTTTGAATGCTCAGTCATCGTGGCAAATTTGTGCGGCATTTTGTTCCTAGGCCCGTAGCCAAGGGGGTTCTGGGTTCGGGCGAACCCCCCTTCCGGAAATATTATATATTTTTCTCATATAAATGCACTTTTCAAACTGAAGCGAACTTATTTGCCCTTTTTATCATACAGCCAACCCACTGATGTGCCCTTTTGGAGTCAAGGCGAACTACCCCTCAGTAAATCCTGGCTGCGGCCCCGGTTCAGAATGTTTCCGTTCAACGTGACTCCTCAAACTGTCTTTATGGAAAGTACTGAACGAACACATGGAGCATTTGCATGGTTTCTCGCCAGTATGAGTAATTTCATGATTCCTCATGCATCCTTTAGTAGTAGTACTGTATGGACACTGTGGACATTTGTACGTTTTATCTTAAACAGAGTGAGTTTTCCTATGCTTGGATAGATTTCCACTCCAAGCAGTGTTATAAGAACACAAAGAGCATCTGTACGGTTTCTCACCAGTATGTGTATTGGCATGATCACTTGATATTCCTCTATCTGTAGTACAATATGAACAATGTAAACATTTATGATGCTGCCGTTTCTCTTCTGAACGTGTTTTTTTCTGTGACTGGCTAGGGCTCTTTTAAAGGACGTGCAATATGCGCATTTTGAGCTCTTGTATGGTTTCTCCCCAGTATGGGTCTTTTCGTGATCCTTCAAGTAGATTTCAAAAGCAGTACTGTATGAACAGTGCGAGCATTTGTATGGTTTCTCGAGAGAATGTGTCATTCCATGATCCCTTAAGCGTTTCTTTACAACAGTGCTGAATGCGCAATGTGAGCACTTGTATGTTTTTTTCTGTGAAAACATTCGGCGTGGCGTGGAGGAGCTCTTCACATGGATACCCTCTCCGATCCAGTACGCCCACCATGGGCCCACCGCGATCCAAAACGTCCATTTCAATACCATTTTCCCATAATTCCCTGCCTGCCCTGTCTGCACCATTGCGCTACTTTTACTCCACTCCAGTCCTGTTGGACGCTACTTCACGAGAGCTTCACTTTGATATCTCCCACAGCCAAATCGGGTCAATATTGACCCACCTCGTCCCCAAAGCGTCCATTATCATGCCCTGTTCCCACAATTCCCTGTCTGCGCATCCGCAGAATGTTGAAAACGGACGACACACTAGTCCAGTCGGATGGTCCCCCACGAATGCTTCACGACACCTCACACGACCCAATCGGAACACTATTGATCAATATCGACCCCAAAATGTCCATTCAAAACCCCATTTTCGTCTACATAGACTATATTTCCACCCCACACCCATCCAGTTGGACGCTCCCCTCACGAATGCTTCAAACTGATACCTCACACAAGCCAATCAGACCACTATACGTCCACCTCGATCTGCCTGCCTACTACGCATGGCCTCGAGACCCCTCCCATCGTGTCCTGCAGCTCGTGAGGAAGACAACATGGGGCCACACCGAATGCCGCAAATGTCCATGAGTGGGTTCCCCATTGCGACTTACATCGTTCACTGCACCAGAATGGAACTAACATGTCGCCCTCAGACCTGCCTGAACTTTTCAGCGAAAGTGAACCCCTGGCCTCGAGACCCCTCTCATCGTGTTCGCGAGACAAAGAAAATAAGGTGCCACAACCCATAGTAAAATCCACAAGAAAAAGAAAGACCAACCTTATCCCATACATGCATTCTCCGTAGATTAACATTGGAAGTCCCTGGGGTCTTATGTAGGGGCAGATAACTCTTGCTGGGCCGTCACGTCACCGGAAGTGACCCGGATGCGACCTTTCACTCGGACGTGACCCGGATGTCACGTAACCGGAAGTGACGTCATCCGTGACGTCAGTTCCACACGATCATTTTTGACCATCATTTTTTCGACAGAATTTGCCGTTTTATACTCTTACACAGTAAGGTATGGCGAGATTATCAGGTCGAGAAGCATGAACGCAGTACCACATGTGACTGGTCGAGCAAATCTGTGGGTACAAGACAAATTGTCTGGAGATGTCAAGGCTTGTTGTTGGAACCGAACCTTTAGGCCGTGAAATGTTTACTGTAGAATGCGTTCATTCTGGATGCTGAGACATTGCATAGCGTGTTTATTTCCAATGTGGCACTTCAAGCTAGATTTATAGACAGTGCTGAACGGACACAAGGAACATTTGTATGGAATCTCGCCAGTATGCTTCATTTCATGATTCCCCAATGCTGCTTTAGTAGTAGTACTGTACGGGCAATGTGAGCACTTGTATTGTTTTTCAGCAAAGTGAGTTTCTATATGCCTGGTCAGGTTTCTTCTCCAGTCAGTGCTGTACGAACATAGTGAGCATTTGTATGGTTTTTCACCAGTATGAATCGATTCGTGATTTATCAATTTCCTTTTGCTAGCAGTCCTGTATGAGCAATATGAACCCGTCTTCTCCCTGTTGTGATACGTTTGCAGATGCATTCCAAGCAATCTTTTATCAGCAGCCTTATACGAACACAGTGCACATGTGTATGGCTTTTCCTCAGTGTGTGTTCTTTCGTGAATCACAAAGCTTCCTTTACGATCAGTGCTGTATGAACACTGTGAACATTTGTACGGTTTCTCAACAGAATGAATCAGTCGATGTTTGTCCAGGCGTGATTTATGTGCAGTGCTATATGGGCATAGAGAACATCTGTTTCGCTTTTCACCCGATTGGTCATTCACTTGTGCGAATCCTGTATCAGTACGAGATGACGACTCGTGTGTTACTGATCCACCGCCGCCCGTATTCAGATGGTCGTCGGTCATTCCAGAGTAGTAGACAGATTTGAACATGGCCACTGGGAAAGGTCTGTTAGCCGACCCCTGCCTCTCCACTTTTTGAGATGGCACGGCATCCTATACAAATTAAAATAATATAAATGTACAGTAAATTATCTAGTAACAGAGACATATGTCTGAATGCAACCTGCTAATTCCCTTAGCAGTATATTTTTTACTGAGATAATTGAAAGAAAGTACCAATTGCGGGGGCGGGGCGGTGATCTTTGAGCTTAGGGTGATGAGCTGAAATTGGGAGTAGGTGCTTGGTCAGTGAATTTTTGACATGCTACTCAGTACTCCCGTTATCATTCCCCTTGTTTGCTGATGTAGTATTGCTACGCCACAGTGAAGATTGGGCGAGGAAGAGGAGGAACCCACATTTTGGGATAGAATTAAAGGGGAGTTGACAAACCGGGAGTCTCCGGGAAATTTTGAAAATTTACCCTTCATTTTATACATTTTAGCGTATTTTTAGAGAAGATTTTAGGGGTCAAAATTCTTTCGAAAGGCGAAAAAAAATATATTGGTGTTCAGTTCAAAGTAAACTTCTAACACCTCTGCAAGAAAAGGTCATTTCGGCGATGCATAAGTTGTTATGGGTGCCAAAACTTGGCAACTTCCGGCGCTAATTAACGTTTTTATCGAAAAAGCGAGGCAAAATATCACATGAAATAGATAATTCAGAATGACTGTGCTAGAGTTAATAATAAATCAGATAGAACTAATACTAGGAAGAAGCAGTCACTGCATGAAACTGCAATTTAAAACTAGTCACGATAAATTTGGACCCGTGAAGGAAGAGGGAGGGGGTTCGGTGGTACTCCCCCGGAAAATTTTGGAATTTAAGGCTCTTCATCGACCGATTTCATGGCACTGATCATGTCACTTCCAGCCACGTGGGAAGTATGCAAAACAAACAATGACCTTGCTACATATCAAGGCCAACTCATTACCCCAAGATAAAATGCTGCATTAATGTATACTTCACTTAACAATTGATAATTTGTCTTGTCTTCATTTACGATTTTGAGACTTCAAACCTAGCACATTCACTTGTTTGCTGAACACCACCGCACCCCCGGATTGTCTCTCTCTGAAAAGCACAACTACAGTGAACACACAATACTAGTTCAGAAAGCAGTTCATTCGCGGTAAGAATGGAGAGATTGTGCCAATGCACCAACAATGTCTAGTTTTTAGTGTATTTGTGTTTTCATACTGATGTCGTGATCATATACATGTAAAAAATGCCTTCGTTGTAAGAAATTCCAGGCTAGTTCAATCCTATAAAGAACTGTGAATGGTCAATACCGAGGTCAAACATCTTGTTCGCTTTTGACGAGACAAGCCGGCGGCTTAAAAAAGGCAGGAAAACTGGGTTCTTTACACTCTCAGAAATATTCGGGGAATAATCCTGAATAGATCAGGTTACACTCAATTTGCACTCAGATTGCACCCAACAACTCAATTTCAGGGATTTTATCTGAAATCCATGGATAATTTCCTGAAATTCAGGTATATCACACATGAATTGAAGCTAAATTACCTGAATTTTAGGGGATTTTATGAAGGTGAAAATTTGCCTGAATTTCAGGGAAAATCATCCCATTCACGGATCCTTTTCTTGAAATCCAGGCAATCAGCCCTGAATTTCAGCCAGAATCCCTGAAATTGAGTTGTGGATATACAACTTGATCAGTTCAGGACTATTATATGAATATTTCTGAGAGTGTATTCAGAAAATAAATGCGCACATTTCAATGAAAACACTGTGGCGTAGATCCGCGGGCGTATTCCACAAAGATCACGTTGCATATCCTCATACAGCACCCAACCCACTGGCTTCAAAATGAGAGGCAGTATTCTATAGCTATCAAAGAACTTACACATTCATCTTGCTCTTCTTTAATCTTGCCAGTCGTCAGATCTGCTTCAGTGTATGTGGTACCACATTCACTAACTGGTTCTTCCTTGATCTTGATTGTTGGTAAATCTGCAGGCTCCTGGGAATCACGTTCAGTCATATCTCTACAAGATGCATTCGGCAAGTCAAACTGAATATCACGGATTGTTT
>JAVTVY010000019.1:0-36026 GCA_036873755.1 Hanleya hanleyi
CTTCAAAAATTTCGATCGGTGTTATCAACGCAATACGGAACTGCCTCAACAGAAAAACCTTGATTATGCTCTACTATTCTTTGTTCTATTCTTACGTATCTTACTGTAATTTAATATGGGGAAACACATTCTCAACTCCTCTCAACACACTTGTGATATTACAAAAGAGAATTATCCGTAATAACTTCCAGTGGTAAATATGCCCATTCTAGTCCCTTAATGAAACAACTAAACATCCTCCCCCTATTTCAGTTAAACAACTTCCTAATTTTATTATTTACTCAGATATCTCAAGAATCCCCTATCTATTCCTACCAACTATTCAAATTATTTTACAAAACTCTCTGAAGTCCATTGTTATCCCACTCGACAAGCCAATCTCAATCTATATAGGGCGAGAGTGCACTCAAATCTATCATTTTATTGCACAAAGTCGAAAGCATCACGAATATGGAACGCTTTACCTAATGACCTAAAATCATGTCTATCACAATCACTATTCAAGTCTCGACTGAAATCGCACCTTATTCAATTATCATGATATGTGAATCAATGTACTGAAGGATGTACTTTCTAATTATACTCAAATTGTAAATCTTGGAGTTAACTCATCTCCGGCCATCACAAGGGACACGAGACAAACCTATTTTATACAAAAAATGTTTTATTGATCTATTTGCATATATGCTGAGCTCCTACTATACATATCTTATAGAACTATAATTCACTACCCAGGGCTCCATGGTATATTCACCATTTATATATTGATATATTTGTGAACGCACCCAGCGTCTCATGCTAATCTATTATTATTATTAATAATTATCTGGGATTTAACAAGCCCTCTGCGGTTTTATTCCCGCCATATTTCTATGTATTTATGCATTACTTGTACATATATATATATATTATTTGTATATGGTGAATAAACAATCAATCAAAATCAATCAATCAATCACTTATTAAATGATTAACATCAGCATGGAGGAGTATGTATCCGTGGCTTATAACCGTATGGTAAATTTTCTGTATAAACAGTCAAACTTGTAAGGGCATTTATCCAAACCGACTAGCGAGAGTTTTGACTGATATCTTGTCTTTGCCTCACCTGGCAGATTATCTGAATATTCGTAACTCATCGTGCTAGTTGTAAATATGGTCTGAGATTGTCATGAAAACTCAGTTTATATATAACCGAAGGAATTTTGCTAAAACAAGTATATATCTGCGTTATTTACCATTTCCTGATCATTAAGTCAATCATTAAATCTGGATAATTAACAGCTTTATAAAAGCAGAAGAACACAGACTATCCATAACGGTGAAGGAATTTTGCTACAATTATATATCTGCGTTATTTAGCATTTCATGATCAATAAGTCAATCATTTAATAAGTCAATCATTTAATAAGTCAATCACTGAATATGGATAATTAACAGCTTTATGGGGGGAAATTAAAACAGATTATCCGTGTTATATGCCGACAATGACGGTGTTGCCGCTGTGTTACCCCAGGATTTTAACGGCTGGGTTAGCGCCCTGTAGATCAGTGTTGTGGGTTATTTAGAGCTGTTTATTACCCTTTCCTGGAGTCTTTACCACACAACTGATCCTTTCAGCTGTTAAATGTTACCTTATTAACAATATATTATCGATTCCAAATGATTACCAGCCGCAAACGCCGAGGAAATACGATTTAACGGCGAGAAGCGCGGTCTGCCTGGGCTAAGTGAATACGTCGCTAGGCCTTGCTTTAGCCTAGACTGGCCGCCGTCGTCTAATAACGTTGGGCCGATTGACGACAGACTTCTAATAATGCCGACCTTCACTGTAGCGGCGATGTCATGACCTGTTGACGTGTATTTGCAACAATCGGATTAACAATTCCATTATAACGTCGTATTGTGACGTGTAAAAAAATTCTGCTGTGACGTTACGGACTGACGCGGACCCACAGACACTCTCGTCAAACTGAACAGCCTGTTCTTGACAAGGCCGAACTGAAGGTCGATAAAAGAAACAATCTTTTACAGAATATCATTATATAACATCATCAGTTATCAAATCCTGAAGCAAGATGAAACAGACGCATATCTTGAGCGATAGTTTTCACATTGATCTGTAGCATTTCCTCTACGCATCGAGCCATTTTATAAACACTCCATGTTGAAGGTATGGGCTCAAATTTGGCCGCCATTACGTCTTTTCATTATTAGATACTGGTCCACAAGCTTAGCGATAGCGGGTCACGCGCAGTGGATGGGTACTAGTCTAGCTTTAGCCCACGCCACAGCATTCACCAAGCCTCGATCCGTTTTCCGCTTTTTACAAACAGCTCCAAATCTAATCTCACCCACAGGCAACAAAAATGTAATGAGCTGTTACATTATTATGCGCGCAGTGTATTACGCGAAACATGTCACATACTTTAGTTTCTAACTGTGCAGTTATGTCAACCATGCCATTATACATTTCAATTATGTCATGAATAACATCAGTACGGTATTATATGAAGACAAACGCAGACGAACTCTTTTTGGATAGAGCAGTTTTACAAAATTTACAGAGCTGTGACGCGGCTTAGCAACACAATGGCGGACCTTTCATTGAAAAAATGACGTGGATGGGAGGGGTAGGTATCTATGACTACAACCTGAAAATAGAACCGGTACGTTCTTTCATTCCTGCATTATCCTTCACGCGCTGGTGATCCATGCCAATCAAAACACCAAACCAATGGAATATCATCGAATCATACGAACTGTTCCTTCCGTTCTACATTTTTATCACGGTGGGGCAGAGATCATTCCTGCAGCCGTTTAGACGAAAGGTATATGCAATCGAAGCCAGGAGATCGACGCCACAGTTGTCACGGAGCGCCGCAAAGGCTGGTGGGATACCTCCGTCTAAGAGAATGGGGTCCGGTTCGAGTGTGAAAAGAAATAGGACCCAACTGTCATATGACTGAAATATTGTTGAAAGCGACATTAAGTCATTTTCACTTTCACTCACTTGTCATAAGAAGCAACTGACTGGGGCACCCGTGGGGTTCCCAGGTGTAAACCATGGGGTTCCTGGGTGTGAAAAGTAATAGGATCCAAATGTGGTGATATGACTGAAAGATTGTCGAATGCGACGTTAAATCATGTGATTGATCATTAGCCCCATTGAGCTTCCGAAGATTCACTTGGGGTGTCACTGTGCACACCTCGGGTTATGGGATTGACCTGGGGTGTCACTGAACATACACCAGGCAGGTAATTGAAAGAATTAAGGACCTCAGTTCCTTGAACAGCCTCCGGTGGGCATGGGTTCCTGTTACTTCAATGTATTTTGCGGAGAAGCAACAGGAACTTGATAATTTGATGTCTAGCACTGTAACATCACTTGTCTTTATTGCACCCTGTAAGTGTCCTGTCCGTGTCTTGTGTGCTGTCATCAGTGTTTTATAGGGTGGATGGAGGGTGTCTGGTCCCATGCTGCTTCAAAGATTTCTTCTTTGAAGTAGCAGGAACGCAACTGGGCTGGGTGGTGCTTAGTTGGTTCGTCACGACATAGCTGAAATATTGTTGAAAGCGACGTTAAATTCTATTCACTCACTCACTCACTCCTTGAACAGCCAGTCCTAAGCGGCGACTGAGACATGGTAGGGTTCTCCGGTGTCAAAGAATAGGACCCAAACGCGATCTAATTGAAAATCTGTTAAAAGCGACATTGAATCATACTTGAACAGCTCTTCAGACACCTAAGGCTAAGCTCCTCAAACAGCTTGTAGTAAGAGGCGACTAACTGGGTGTTAAAAGGAACACCGGGGGTTAAAAGGAATAGGACCCTACCCGTGTGGTTTCCGGGTGTGAAAAGGAATAGGAACCAAACGTCGTGATATGACTGAAATAGTGTTGAAAGCAACGATAAATCATATTCATTCACTCAGCTTGTTCGTAAGAGTCCGCTAACTGGAGCGCCTGTGGGGTTTCCAGGGGTATAGTATTGATGAAAGCAAGATCAAGTCATTTTCAGTCACTAAAAGATTTTTGTGCCCAGAACTCTGCACGCAAGTGATACCAAACTTGTAGTTTTGCCTCGTGAATGCCACAGAACGTAACATTGTATTTCAGCAGAAGAAAGCTATCACTAAGGCAGAAGTGCAAAACGCGCCCCCTGATAATCATTCTCGTTTGCTGAGAAGCAACAGGAACTTGATAATGTGATGTCTAGCACTGTAATATCACTTGTCTTTATTGCACCATGTAAGCGTCCTGTCTGTGTCTTGTGGGCTGTCCTCAGTGTTTTATAGGGTGGATGGAGGGTGTCTGGTTCCATGCTGCTTCAAAGATTTCTTCTTTGTAGTAGCAGGAACGCAACTTCGTTGGGTGGTGCTTAGTTGGTTTGTCGCGATATAGCTGAAATATTGTTGAAAGCCACGTTAAACTCTATTCACTCACTCACTTGTATTTATTGCACCATGTAAGCGTCCTGTCTGTGTCTTGTATGCTGTCCTCATTGTTTTATAGGGTGGATGCAGGGTGTCTGGTTCCATGCTGCTTCACAGATTTCTTCTTTGTAGTAGCAGGAACGCAACTTCGTTGGGTGGTGCTTAGTTGGTTTGTCGCGATATAGCTGAAATATTGTTGAAAGCCACGTTAAACTCTGTTCACTCACTCATTCTCGTGAAGTGGATGACCTTGTAGTTTGGAGCCCGTGGGGCTCCCGGGGTTGACCTGGGATGTTGTGCAGCACATCTCGGGTCATCGAAAAGAAAAGGCCTCAGAATCTCCGACAGCTTGTCATAAAAGCCAACTAACTGTGGCACCCGTGGTGTACCAAGGTGTGAAAAGGAATACGACCCTTCCCATGAAGATACCTGATGTGAAAGGAATACGACCCAAATGTCGTGATATGACTGAAATATATTTAAAAGCAACATTAAATAATGTTCACTCATTCATATTAGTTTGTCGGACTGCTGGACCAGAAAGACCAGAGGCCAATGCATGACCAACTTACAGTACCAGAACATCTACAGTGGCCCTTTGATATATCATCGGTGCATCCAGTTTCGACAGTGCCAAAGGCTGGCTCGGACATTGCTGGAAAAAAGATGTCTGCACAACAGATGACGTTGACCCTGGTAACCGCAGCACTATAGAGCACACCATAGACAATGGTACTGCTTCCCCAATCAAAAAGGTCATGTGGAGGACGCCAGCGTTTTTCCTAGAACAAAGCAGGATTGTGTATACAATATAGGGCCCTGAAATCTGTCACAATCAAAGAGGTCTTGCTATTGATACCAGAATGTCTAGACACTCTCGCCGACAGTGAGAGGTTTTCGAAGATGCTAACTCGGGGTGCTGACAGCTGAAGACCCATAAACAAGACTCAGTAAAAAACGGCATTGCTCACAAAGCTCGGGCTCTTCGAGTTCACTAGAACCCCCTCAAACAGCTTTGGCTATGTAAAGCCCCCTGCTACATATGCTCATGTGGTGAATATGGTTCTGTCCATTGTTTTGGCATTTCTCCACTTGTTAGTTTTGGCTTCAGCTGTGGATACTCATTTGGAACCCCGTGAGGCTCCCAGGGACTGACCTGGGGTGTCTTGCACACTTCAAGTCAGTGTAATAGGCCTCGGCCCCTCAGAGACACGGGCACCCATGGGGTTCCCGGGTGTTAAATGGAATAGGACCCAAACGTCATGATATGATTGAAATAGTCTTTAAAGAGACGTTAAATCATATTCACTCACTACTCAGTTGGACATGGCACACACCTGGCTGGATTCAACAGGGCAATTAACCAGATTGCTGGAAGTCCATCTGACTGACCAACATTGCCACAGAAGATACCATTCAGCTGCACACGGGATGAAACGAATTACAGAGACAGGACCAAACCCCAGTTTCTGATTGGATATTAACTTTGGATATCTCCCATATGATGCACGAAGACCTATGAGAATAGAGCAAGCTTCCAGCAAGATGTCGATGAAGCAGTTCTGTTGGCCAGGCCCATGCAGCTGCATAGTATGGTGATAAAGTGCAGATCTTGCAGATCACCATGACACATCCTGGTCAACTTCTGCTTGGAACGACGCAAGCTAGAGGCCTAGCACAGTCAACTAAGGCATGTCACCGGGCAGATAAAGATTGCTGAGCCATTCGACGAGAAAAAAGGTCCACAGTGGGATGTGGGAAGAAATCCGAACCTGGAGTGCCTGTGGAAACTCCCGAGCCACAATCTTGAGTGCTGCAACGGTACCCATGATGCAGGAGTACAGGTGAATCCAGGTAACTTCCTCGATTAAAAATGTCTATTAGGAGGAAGACTTAAAGCGTGAGCAAGCCTATGATCCTAACCTCCAGCTTTTGCTACCCAGGTTCAGCACTCTGGCTGCACCATCTCAATTGGAGCGATATGCAAGAGGTGGGAAACATTGACGACGTCTGGCGGCTAAAACACAACCATATGACTACAGAAAAGCTTTCCTCGACTCCTCACATTCATACCCGAGAGTACGGTGTATCCTCGGATGTAGCCTTAGTCTCTCAGCCACCCTGTCATTTAGTATCTCTAGTGCCAAGAAGCAATGGATCAATTCGAGTATCTTTTCCTGGATAGCGATTGTGGATGAGCGGTACAATCATATCCTTATGGATACTGTTCGATACCAATTAGCTGAACATCTAGCACAGCTGGCAGGCGCACTTCGCTCTTCTATCAATCGCCAGACTGGATTTACACAACAATAAACTGAGGTCGGGGCCTGACATTAATCAACCTGCAGATCTCGTGTTCCATGCACAGGATCAAAGACAAATGAATCAAACTTTGTCGAATATATATGTGACATGGAGGAGGTGATCCACATCCACGTCCTCACTCTTCAACCCGAAAATGAAGAGACCGCGATCTCAAGGTATTCGCAAAGTCATACAAAGTGGGTGACCTCATGCACTTGATACGACTGGAGGATAGAGTTGAAGATTGAATGTCACCCCTGAAACTGATTGGATTATCCCCAAGACTTCGACTTCTTGTTTTTATGAAGTAAAGAAAATAATTATTGTGTGAGGTTCCAAAAGAGCTTGAGGATAAAGACCCGGAATTCCAAGGTTACTTGCAGAAGGTCAGATCAGGGACCGATTTCATGAAATCTCTCTTGAGTTTTCCAAGGGCGATTTTCGCACTTGACCAAGTGCATTTCAAAAAAATCTCAAGTTGTGTTTCACCAAACGTTTTTGGCCGCACTTGATCAAGTGACGTTTGAAGTGACCTTTTTGGAACTCTTTTGCGCGGTTTGGTAATAAATAGTACCCTCGCAGAATCAAGTGTATGCTCAAAATACTTTATGCGTAGGAGCCGATCGGTAGAATTTCAGGTGTCAAATAAATATGTCTGTGCCATTTTTGGATCTATGAGATGAAGAACAATGCCCGTACGTGCATTATGATGCATGGGCACATGAAAAAACTTATTTTTCGACATCATTTCCCTTCGTATTGGTCATTTCAAGCACGTTTTTATTTCAAGTGCGGTTTTCAAGAGAGGCCCGACCGCACTTGAACTCAAGTGCGATTTCGGGTTCAAGTGAACTTTCATGAAAAGCAAAAACTCTAGTCAAGGGAGGTTTTCAAGTGCACTTCAACTTTCAAGTGCGAAAATTGCCTCAAATGAGGCCCCAGACTACTTAACCATTGTATTACACATGCCGCCGTCCTGGCCAGAAGGAGTTTCTGATTCAATGTGATTGCTGTCTTCAGAAGTGTCGTGGTCAGTGTAAATGCCACTACCTTCCCACCTCGTGGCAAAGGGCATGAAAAAGCCCTTCCTCGTCACCTATATCTGTCGATAATTGTCCTCGATCCAGACCCTCGACATTTGAAAGTTTGAGGTATGGATGTTATAATACTTTTCTGTTTCAGAGAGAGAGAGCGAGACAGAGCTCTCTCTCTCTATCTCTCTCTGTCTCTCTCAAAACTTAAGGCGCATTAATTTATCCATGTCCTAAAATTAATTTGCTTTTGAAGAACCAGTCAGTGTTGTTTAAACAGGCCCGTGAGGCTTCCGTGGATTGACCTGGGATGTCGTTGTGCACACCACAGGTCATGGTAAGAATAGGCCTCAGCTTCTCGGAGAACTTGTTGTAAGAGGCGACTAACTGAGGCAACCGTGGGATTCCCGGGTGTGAAAAGGAATAGCACCCCACCCGTGTGGTTCCCGGGTGTGTAAAGGAATAGGACCCAACGTCGTTATATGACTGAAATATAGTTGAAAGCGACGTTAAATCAGATTCACTCACTTGTTTAAACAGCGCGGCAGATGTTTGTCCTATTATTATGCAAATTAAATAGATGACTATTTTTTTACTACCATTTGATGCGGATATATATGGCTGTGTGCCGCTCGAGAAGATTTTGCTGAATTCATTTTGTGAACGACCTTGTTTATCTCCATTTTGGAGAGCGGGATTGCTCTGACCTGTATATGGCCGGTGAATGACATTAAGGACACGAGCCATGTCAAGACTGGACTATGATATACTACGATGAAGTAAGACGAGACTGAGTTTGACCTCGGAGGCCGAATGTTGAACTAAGTGTACGAACATGGATTTATCGGACAACAGTCTATCACTACACCAACCAGATAACTAGAACGATCATTTAACCAATTACATTAAGTAGCAACAAATCTATAGCTAGTTTAAATCAAACACAGTCCGTCTCTAACCAATCTTTCATAGCTTTTGTCTATGTCGTACTATAACGCGTACAATGGAGTGGCCGCATCATTATCTTCATCATCAGACATGGGTGTGGATATGTGTGGTATTCTAAGGGTATTCGGCTCTTGGTACTTGCCGTTCATCTGCTGATCATCTCCGGGTGTGCAAGTTGGTGTGGCCTTAGTCTAGGAGTGAACTGAAGCCTTCTTCGCCCACTGACGTAGTCGTATGGCTTCATCCACCTGGATGACGCAATCCAAGTCATTCAACTTCTGAGTGACCAAGTATTGTCCACCATAAGGACACTTCATTTTGGTACTGATTCTCTCCTCTCGTTTCGCATGGTAGTACCAAACCTAATCTCCTGGATTTTACTTGTGTAATGGGAATTTCCCGTCATCTTTGGTCGCTTTGTTGCTGCAACTTCTAGTCGTTGCCTTGCAACATAATGTGCCTGGTCCAGCTTATCACGGAGATAATCTACGTATTGCCCATAGGTAGTACTCTCATCTTGAGGAGATTTGAGAATCCAAATATCACCGCAGCGGATAGTCCTAAGTTCCCGTCCAAGCATGAGTAGATTTGGTGGATCTATAAGTTGCGGCTTAGGATTCGAGGAACAGGTTCGGTTAAAGCACTCAACTTTTTCATTGCATTGGAATGTCTAGTTGATGTTGGAGTTTTCTGGATTTCCAGTAGTTTAGGAAATTCTGTAAAATTCTCGTCATATTAATTCGAACCTGATCACTTGACAAATCTAAAGGATAACCACACATACAAATGATATTTGTTCTGGTATCGGGAAACTTTCCACCCAGTTATTGAAATTGTCTGTTACAATAAGGGTGTACTTCTTTCCTCGCTTTGTCTCAGGGAAAGGACCTAATATATCCATCGATAACCTATCTAGACTCCCATATCTCCAAGAGGAGCTCTGGGTGACTTGTTACAGTTTTATTTGCTCCGCAAGTGTCCCAGCCACTAACCCAGTTATCCACGTCTTCCCATAATTTCAACCAATGAAATATATTCTCACGGGTCTTCGTCCACCAAGTCCCCTGTAAGAATGGAACCATGCATCTGGTTCAATGATCCCTCATACTTCTAGGTACCGAAAACTTCCAATGACTGCCAGTTGCATCCTTGAACGCAAATCTTTGAAATAATACTCCATCCGTTATCTCTAGTCTGTGCCCTAATTACAATAGTGCCCTCCATTCGATGTACATACGTCTGGTCCAGAGGGTCGTTGACCTTCCTCATACCATATAAAAACCGGTCCTATGTTTGAATCCTCCAACGGCTTTTTTCTAAGCGTCAGCGTAGTTTAGCTCTTCATCCACGCCGTTTCAGCGACTTGAGGGCGGGAGCTTATCTCAGGACAATCTCACAGTTCGGGTCTGATTGAGGTTATATCAATTAGGAGGTACGGCCTATCCCGCTGAGCGCACCGGTTCGCGTCCGATCACCGATGTTAAGCAACAATGAGCCTGGTCAATACTTGGAAGGGTGACATGGCGCTGTATTGGCTGGGTTGATCAGTGTCCAGGATAATATGAGCTTATGGCAGTCTCGTGTCCTGGAATATGGAAGCCCCGTCGTGATATGAATGAATAATTGTTCACGGGGTTCTACTAAATATGAACTCAACAGTTCCGAAATCGGACTTTACAAATATGATCGTTACACCATCCCCATCAGAACAGTTTCAACACTGGGTTTCAAAACTTAATAGGTCTACGATGCGTAATATGTGATGGTTTCGACTTACGTCCTTGGTGGCGTTAGACAAATATAAAATTACGCTAACTTTCGAGAAAAAAGGCCAAATTAACTGCATTGATTCAAATGTTCAAGTCACTGATGTTCTCAATTCACCCTCCATTCACAGCTCTACCACAATTTCTTTTTTTTTGCGAAGATCAATCATTACAGTAATTTTGTGGCAAGTGTCTGATACAACTGTCCAGTGAAAGTTGGTCAAACTTTAAGGTAAATTTTCTGAGCTGGTTATAACCACTTAACTGACGGAATGGGATCAGGCATCCACAGAGAATTATTAAACACAAGTTTCCCTTAACCCACTGACCCATTTGGATCCACTCGCGTTTCTTCTTCCTGAGGTTCTGCAAGTGTTCATTGAAACAAAAACTTTCATGAAGCTGGCCGGGTCAATGTCTCTCGTGGTCGTAGGTTGTACCTGGTCGTAGGTTCGCCATCACTGTCACAATCTGAGTGATGTACAGACACGTCATCTGAAGTATCACTGGGGGTTTGATCTAGCGGGGTACCAAGTTCACACTACCCCCTCGTGGTTGAAGGTTCTGGAAGGTAAAACCCTCGTCCACAAAACACTGGCACTTCTTCACCTTCAAGAGTATTTGTAGCCGCCTCTACATTTGTATCTGATGGGCACTTCTGAGATACAGTAGGAGAAGGTTTTTCTTCTTTTCCAGTTTGTTGGTCTTGGAATTTTCCATCGGAGGACGCGAGTATGCTAACCTCATGTCATTGTATTGTACAGTTTTTCTCTTCTTTTTCTGATCACGAACCTTGAAGTTACTTCATTCAGTTTTTCAAGGGCCCGGTATGGTCCCTTTAACTTTTTGTGACATTTAGCGGGTTCTACAAGATGGACAGTCATCATGTTGCTTCACTCCTCAAGGCCTTTGCGGGAGGGCATCCGCATTGCCATGGTTTCTGCCAGGGCCATGCTCTATCACAAACTCCTATTCCTGAAGTTTCTCCACCCACCTGGCAACTTCTACGGAACTGTAGAAGCCTGTTCTGTTCGTACCGGAAGTGCTCAATGTAGGAAACCAGAGCCCGCATTTCTCTTTGGGTAGCACAGTATTTTAATTCTCCAGAATGTAGGGTTCGACTTCCATATGCGATGACGCTCTGATCCGTCAGGTTGTCGCTGTGACAAAACCGCATCTATAGCTCCATCACTCGCGTCAGTGTCCAGAACAAACATTCCTGGATTTTCTCGAAACTCCGGGTAAGCCAGAATGAGCGGGTTAGTCAGACAAGATTTCGGATCCTCAAATGCCGATTTTTGATTTACTGTCCACTCGAATACAGCATATTTTTTAGTTAACCGATTCAAATGTTATTTTCAGTCGGTTTTACAAACATAGTTAAAACATTAGCACTGAGGTTAGTCATCATCGACATATAGAGTAAAAAAGTTACAACAATCAATAAGCATAAACAAAGTTTATCGACACATATATTAGTCAGTATTATAACACTAAAAAAAAAAATACTATAAAAAAAAATAAAAAAAGAGGAGATAACATTTATAATAGAATATAGCAACTGGGTGTTAAGATCAAGAACTAATCTAATACCAGATATTGTAAATGAAAAAAATAATAGTAATATAAAATAGATTAAAATGTTAAGAGGAGATAGAATTTACAATAGAGTATAATAGCAACTGGGTGGTAGAATCAATGTTTAATCTAAAACCAGATAATGTAAATATATAAATAAATCTAAATAAGAAGAATACAAAAGATTTTTTATATTTTTTTATAATAATAATAAATTTTTTATTTAAGATGAGATAACATTTACAATATAATATGATTGGAAATGGGTGGTAAAAACCAGATGATGTGAAATAAATAAAAAGTTCTAGTGACAAAAACTGTCCGGTTCCCAGTTATGTATAAACTTCTTAAATGTTTTAATATCAGTAACACATTTCAAATGATTTGGAAGCGAATTCCATAGAGATGGGCAATAGTATCGAAAGGATTGAAGGTCAGTTTTTGTTTTGTACACTCTGGGTATTACCGGGCTGATTGTGCCTCTAAGATTGTATTCTGATTGTCGTAATTGAGATAAATTATTCATCTTAGAAGGCTTAACACCGTGAACACAATTAAAAACTTCCTGTGGGTGCACTCTGGAGATTCTTTTATTCGGCATGGAATAGACTATGGGTCCGTTTTTCGGCCACCAGTTGTCGCAAAACCTTCAACCCAAATCACTTATATGTATATATTTTCTGAAAGAGCATGATGAAACTACTATTTTAAGATATAACACTGCTATGTTATAGAAAAATTTAACTCGAACATTCTTCTCCATGCTTGCTTCATTTTTCCTAGAAAACCCCTTAAAAATGTCGAAAAATGGTCAAATTCGGCTCAATTTTCAGAAAAATCTGTAAGAGCGATTTCAATTAAACTTCTTACTCACGTTCCCTGGTCCGGTCTCAACTTAAAAAGGCAAAAAAAAGGGGTGAAAACCTAACCGTTTTTTGTCAGATTTTCTTCCCGTAAATGAGTCCCGATTTTTAGGCACACCCAAGGGGCATAACTGAGGCAGGACAAACTTTACTCCATGATCCCGATCAGCGTGTAAACGAAGCCAGCACTCGATTTGTACGTACTCGTTTGCAGCGTTGATAATGCTGAATAGGATGGCATTATAGATATAAGCTGTTAAGAAGACAAGAAGAATTATGATGTAGCAGAACAAGGGCAGTCTATCGTATTATGAAATTAGAGAGGGGCCATTACTACGAAACTGCGGAGGGCCACCTGTGCAATACTTCTAATTCGTCGTATTTCTAGTGTTGGCAGATTAGCTCGCTGGAGTAACTCCGCATATGATGAAACATAATTATTAAAAACAAAACGTAGACCTCTTAGTTGAATCTTTTCCAGCTTATTTGTGTTCATTTTGCGACAAAAGTGCAATACCACAGGACAATAATTGATATTCGAAAGAATGAATGTGCTATAAATAACAGGTCTTGTATTGATATCAAGAGAGTTTCGTAAACGAAGGAGAAAGTTAAGTTGTCTGGCTGCATTTTTTGCAAAGGAGCGATATATGAATGTTGACAGTTTTTCGTCTAGATTGACACCAAGAAGATTGACAAATTCCTGACTGTGAATAACAGTATTGTTAATTTCAATTGACATATTTGTTTGCGATTTTGGACCGAGAACCATACATTGAAATTTGTCGGGATTTGCCTCAAGATTGTTTGACTTACACCAGCCAATTGCGTTTTCGGAGTCAATTTGCAAAACGTTCCTCACGGATTCAAGGGAATCTTCTTCGGCCGATATGGTATTGTCGTCGGCATAATTATAGAGTTCAACCTGTTTGATGAAGTCGGATAGATCACCGATAAATATGTTGAACAATATCCGTCCAAGTAATGATCCTTGAGGTGCACCTTCATGATCTCTATCCAGTTACTCACCACGTACACGGATGACAGTTTGACCCATTGTTTCCGGTTGGAAAGATAGTCCCCGATAAACACCGCAGCTGAATCACACAAACCGTGAGCCTTGAGTTTTGTGATTAACAACGAGTGGGACATGCTGTCAAAAGCTTTGGATAAGTCCATTAAAACTACACCGACAGATTTGTTCCGATCTAAAGCTCTCTCCCAGATTTCCAGTAAGGTCCGACAAGTACTGACTGGCAGCTAAAGCCTTTACGGAACGCTGATACATTGTCGTACAGAATACTGTTCATTAAGGGTCGGAGCTGTTGGTGAATAATCTTATCATACAGTTTGGAGATACTTGTCAGTATACTGACAGGGCGATAGTTTTTACAAACCACAGGACTGTCCTTTTTAAAGATAGGAAACACGCCTGCGAACTTACACAGTGCTGGAAACTTCGACTCTCGGACAAAAAAGTTGAATATATGAGCTAATGGCACAGAGAGACAATCGGCGCTTGCTTTTATTACTTTCGCAGGAATTGTGTCAAAACCACAGGCTTTTTGCCATTTAAGCCTTTTAGTACGCGGTTTACGTCGTCTTAAGTTACACTGTGGAAAGAGAATTGATCTCCATTCGAGATTGACTGACATGACTGTTTGATTTTCACAATACTTGGATGGTCAGAATGAATAGACACAAATTTCTGTTCATAAGATATGGGCGAGTCAAGCTCTATCACAGGCTTCGTGCCTACGTTGGCGGCACTGTTGATGTAATAGTCATTGAAGTTATTTGCCTCTCCCTTTGGATCCGTTATGGTACCCTCATCACTCAGAATAAAGATAGTCCCCAGCGCTGTTCTTACTGGAGATAAACGGCTTGATGGTTTTCCAAAAATGATCGTTCTTGGCACCGTTTGCAGTCAGCACATAAAATTCCCCTCTGGTTTTATTTCACCGGCTCTCTGCAAACACCACATGGACATCGTACAGGGCCAGGGTTTGACGAAATATCTCCAGATAGGAGTAAACAAACCACACCCAAATATTTATCCTGTTGATCAAACTTGGTTCCATTGATTTCCTTGCAGTATGGCATTGTTGTTGTATAGAGGGTAGGCCAATCGTTGCATACGGTAACAGTTTGGAAAGTATGATATCTTCATAGACAATTCCACTAGATCACGTTACTGCATAGAAACCAAAATCGAAGAAAGCTCTCGTATGCTTTTTTGTAGCAAAAATATTGTCTTGTGGTGGGCAGAACTTGGATAAGAACAAAGGAGAAAACAGAGCTAAAATCACTCCAGACTCTCCAGCCGCAATCTTGAATGAGTCCATGCATAAATGTTTCTGGTGTACTTGTCAGACCAAATGGCGTGACCAATCATTCAAACTCTCCTCGGTGAGTTACAAAGGCGGTCTTGCCACGACCCGCTGCCCTCATGCTCCTCTGCCAATAACCACTGGCAAGGTCCAACACGAGTGTGTCATCCACTCGTGGAATTGGTTGCGCGTCTTTTACGCACTGCTGATTTAATCATCGATAGTCTACACAGAATCGTATGTTGATGGTTGGATGAGGTGTTTCAATAGTTCATCAATGATTTTTCCCAGATCCTCTCTCTTGTGCGGTGGAACATGCCTTGGTGGTTTTGTGATTGCCCGTGATTGATCGGTTTCTATGCCGTGCTCAACAGTCTTTGCTCTCCACAGGTCAAACAGTCCTTAAGAGAACACATCAACATAATATTCAATCAACTCGACTAGCTGGCTTCGCTCTGGCTTTGTAATTTGAATCTTTGAAATTTCTAGTTTTTCTTGGGGACAATCGGAACAACAACTCATTGGAGAGAACTGGCTTTCAGAAACGGAAAATCTGTCATTCAGGTTAGCACAGTTTATAAAGTTCAATGGGATGCTCCAACCAATCACCTGTCCAGCTTTGAGAAAAGTCCAGCTGTCCAGCTTTCGTTTGCAAAGTTAGCTATTCGTATGACAACGGAGCCCTCATCCGGCACAGTGATGGAATGGGCTAATCGTACTTGACAGCAGATTCCGCCTTTCTTCTCCAGAATACCCCGTGTCCTGTCGCTACGTTCAGACCCATCACGAAGGTTTGGGTTTCTCGGGTTTCTCGGCCGAGTTTCTAATAGTTCGAAATGCACTAAGATCTTTTTCAATCCAAATGACAGATATATTTCTGACAGAAAAGCAAGGCCACGACATCAAACCTTGTAATATTGCGCTTGATGATTGTTTAGCACCGAATTCTACATGTAATAATTTCAAAATTTCTAAGTGTGGACATCGTGGATGTCTCACGTGTCCACTCTTTAATACTTCAGCTTCATTTAGTTCCGCGTTAACTGGTAACTCATATTCTGTTAACTTGTATGTTGATCTTAGTTGTTCTACTACAAACTGTATTTATTTAGTTTCCTGTAAGAAGTGTGGCCAACAGTATGTTGGCAAGACCACCCAAAGACTCCATCTTAGGGTGAACGGTCACAGAAAATCCGTTAGGAAAAAGCAATTGCTTATAGGTAAACATTTTTCTGGACGCGACCATGGCTGGGATAACTTTAGTATTCAGATCATAGACGTCGTCTATCCAGCTACTAAGGATTCCCCCTTTGGATTTGAGAGAAAAATCCGAGAGCGGGAATTATGCTGGATGCTAGAACTTGGGTCAGTGTTTCCGTTTGGTTTAAATGATAAAGTCAGTGGGTTCGGCAATGCTACAAACCGCCGTTCAAATATATCCAACATTACCCAACTATTTAAACCCCATCAACGGAGACATCGCAGCCATGGTTGGTGAAAGTTTAATAGTTCGATGATTCTCACGATCATATCACTTCAAATTACTTAGTGGGTTGAATTAACACACTCAACAGTATACATAGCTTACGTACAGTTCTGTATGCGTTACCTCTGAGAGCTTTAGATCAAATAGCCAGAGATATACAACAATCTGCGTCTTCAGAAAATATAATACCACCAAAAATCAGTAAAGTATGTCAAGATATAGCGTATTTTCGGTTGTATCGTCCAGTGAACATAATCGAAACATCTCAAGATCGGCTTTTCTTGAAACTCAACTACTTAGATAAAGGACTGGACATCATTAATTTACCTCGAATCCTGAATGATCCAGAGGTACGCAACGCTGTACCAAACTATTTTAAGTTCACAGAACCTCCTTGCATTTCATGTAAGTATACTAAATCTATAGCCACCAAAATATTCAATTACTCCAATGCTGTCAAGGAGTTTGACTGGAACTTATACACGTCAGGAGGCTATAGTTGTGATTGTGAATCGTCGAACTTTATCTATACACCATGCAAACATATAGTGACTGGTGACCTTGATGTTGTGAGTGATAAGGATCTGAAATTACTCCTGATGAAAGGACCTAAATATAGAGAGCCAAGAAGAATAAATCTGAAGGCCGACCAGAAGATAGTCCTGTCTGCATTGGAACAGTACGTTATTGATTGGTCTAGGCGAGAAAAAGTTGAACCTACAGTACTCGCTGATTGGCTGGACCTCACAAAGAGCAAGGTCGTTGAAACAATCCGCCATATTGACAGAAGTACTCTTCCCCAAGCAAAACAAGTACTGAGAAACCTCAATTCGCAAGAAGTTCTAGCAAATCCCCAGAGTAAATTCGTCATAGTCCCAGAAGACAAAGCTCCGAATAATATAATATTCATATGTAAATATTACTATTACCATTACTAGGTGCTGGTTAAAGAATTGAGTGTAGACATATCTTCATCAAATACGCCTACTTACTCCCAAACTGCATTTACTCTGGAAGATTTATTTAACAATCACAAAAAGTTTCTCAGGGAGAGAGGTATTTGTCTTCCAACCAATCATACCGACATACCAAAACTATACTGGACTCCCAAAATGCATAAATCACCATACAAAGCTAGATTCATAGCTGGTTCTAGAAGCTGCACCACCAAGCTTCTTTCAACCCTATTGACGAGGGCCCTTCAGCAGGCAAAAGCATTTTGGGAAGGGTATTGCGCCACTATTTCTAAGAACTCTGGCGTTGAATGTATGTGGATATTGAAAGACTTAAAATGTCTTACGAAAGAACTTGATGCTAAAGGTCACATACCGTACAGACAGTATCCACATGGGATTTCTCGACTCTCTATACTACAATCCCTCATCAGGACCTTATTGGCCGTCTAAGTTCGTTAATAGTATCTGTATTCAAGAAAACTGATCGTAGATATATTAATGTCGGAAGCCATAAAGCATTCTTTAGCTCTACTACATACAAGAGATATCATTCATGGGATGTTTCTTTGTTTATAGAGTTGCTTGAATTTCTCATTAAAATATCTATGTGAAATTTGGCAACACAATATATCAGCAGCATATAGGTATTCCAATGGGTACTAATTGTGCACCCCTGTTGGTTGACCTATATCTGTTCGCTTATGAATATGACTATATGCAGGCGCTTTCAAAAACCGATCCATTCAAAGCCCGTTCATTCTCATTCACCAAACGCTATATAGACGATATTCTCGCTGTAGATAATCGCTATATAAATGACGCAGTGAAGGATATATATCCACCTTCACTGGATTTGGAAGAAACTACAGACAGCCCTACAGGCACATCATATTTAGATCTATATCTCTATAAAAATGAAGCGGGCATTCTCTCTCGTCGACTTTATGACAAAAGAGATGATTACAATTTCGACATCGTAAACTATACCTTTCTGGACAGTAATATTCCAGTGGGACTTGCATATGGCGTATACATATCTCGCTTAGTAGCATTTGCTAGATCCTGTGTTAAATGTGACGATTTTAATCAACGTCACAAAACATTGGTGCAGAAACTTATAAAACAGGGCTATTCCACCAAGCGCCTACACTCAAAGTTTCTCAAATTTGGTGATACATATCGCATGCTGATAGCAAAATACGAACGTAGCGTGCAAGATCTATGGCGCTACGTTTCGTAACTTGTGTCTAATTCCGCTTAACCCGGGGCTAGGCGCCGTATGAACCCATGCACTTCAAGATCCTCATGGTACTCATATGAACAGTCACAATCAAAGCGTGACTGAGATACATCATTCTTTAGATGACGACTTCACAACGAATATTATGGATTAGGAATACTGATCAGCGATACGGATTTGATATTTTTGGAACATCATGATGTCTTGTCGGCATCATTGAAAACTGTTGACCGCTTCTCTCTTGCAGGAAACAAGCCTATGTTTATGTATACTATGATTGTCTTTTTGAATTTGGTGCTAATACTGTTATATAAAATATGGAATAGGTCTTTGGATTATGGACGCGGCTATTCTCTAATGGACGACGGCTGAATTATGAATGACGGACTAGACGCTTGTAATTATGCCGTGTAGAATAGTTTCGGCTCCACTAGGAACAGTAACTTTCTCCTCAATTGTCACGCGACAAACCTGTGGTTTCTGTCGCTGTTGCCTCAAGGGGCCTCAATATTCCTAGTCCTAGGTGTCACTGTTTCAAATGAGATGCTGCATCCATAAGCACTGAAGAAGTCGATTCCAAGTAGACAATCCTCATGTTGAACCGAGAACATGGATGTTCTGTCCCGATGCTGTGTGACGTGTGAGACAGTCACCAGCCTCAACAGGCCTTTTCAACATTTTCCGCTTTTACGCCATGTTCCAACTTTAAGGACTGCAACTTAAGGACTTAAGGACTTTCGATTCGTAAACCTTGGGTTTTCAAAGTCTACCGCTGATTGGTCAAATTGTATTAGCACGTGACAACACGATTCAAATGGTGTTATCATGCAGACACGTGGGCTGTAAGGGTATAATTTCATTGGCTGTCGGGTATTGCGTCACATGACAAGAGAAAAGGCGGGGAGAAAGTGACAGGTCCTAAATGGCGCCCCAGAAAGTCCGATATCGCAGTTTGAGCTAAAAGTTGATAGTCACTTTTCAAGTCGATATCCCTGTTTTCGACCGTAAACCCTAGGTTTCCTAATTTTTGGACCCACCCAAAGTAGACTATCCAGAGAAAGCATAATTTTCGAATTTAAAATGTCATAATCAAACTAAATTTGGAAAGCCGAGTTATCGGTCGAAAACCCAAGGTTTAAGGTCGTAAACCCTTCAAGGGCTTTCGATTCGAAAATAGATATTTCGGAATGAATGGACAGTAGGCCTTCCATTGCCTCCGCCAACTGAAGAATTTCTTTCCCAAGTTTTTCAGCTGAGACTTGTCCATTCAAGTTGGGCAAAACAAGTGAGAAATGACTACATTGTAGTCAAAACCTGCGGCAGTGGCAATAATACAGTGAAAGGCATATCAGCGGAGGTAGTGGTAATTGTAGAAAAAAGCGCCATCTGTCAGTGTTTTCATGCCAAGGGAAGTAATTTTCAACTTCTAATCCACAATTGTTGGAATTGCGTAATAGGTCTGATACCATATATATATACTCACTTTCCCCGTTCAAAATACAACGGTTTTGACTGGTCCGTGCCGTCTATACTAAATTGACAGACGACGTCACAATGATCGATTTGGCAATGTCTTGGTACAAGTATCATGTATGCCAAGTTTCAAAACATTCGGTTCAGCCGTTGATTTTTGCAAATCGAAAAGGCTTTCAAATATTTGGAAATCCAAATAAATTTCAAGGATTTAATCATAGCGCGGAAATCTACGCGCTTCAGTCTCCCTTCTCGCTTACTTTGCTGAGCAAAATGGAAAAATGAATTTAGTATCAGCTCTATCTCTTTGATCTGTGAAACTATGAAATGGAGTTGAAGGATTTATCGAACTGTCCAAGGGGCATAATGACACTTTTCACTATTCAAATTGAGGCCTGTGACAGTCTTGATATTCGATTAGAATAATTATGTTTCTGCATTTATGTGTGTTATCATCTGCAAACTGAATACCTTGACACTCTTTTCCATGCAGCAAGTCAGTACAAAGATATGGTTTGCTTCTTCTATATAAATGATTAACTATTTAATTCTTAGGAAATATCATCTCATCTGACATGTTCGGCCAAGCCTTTTCGAAGGTTGCTAATTTTATTAATTTCTTTTTTTTAAATCAAACTCTGCAAATAAAAACCATTTCTAGTCAGTATCTATGGATATTTCCCAATACTCAATTCGCGAATATGTTTGTCACTAAATCATTCCGAAGGTGATTTAAGTGCGAAATGTCAGGGTTAGTTCACTAAACAAGGTCTGTGTGTAAGAGAATGATGTCGAATTCTAGTTATTATCTTTTGGTACATCAAATTATTGCATTCAGGAAAATGGCTGCCAAGTTAAAGTCAATGTGAAAGGTATCTAAGTATCAAACTCAAGAACCCCTTCAGGAAATCAAGGCCCTAGCTTTTGATAACGAGGTCAAATAGATCGCTTTTATGGTCAGTATCTGCTGACGTAATTCCATTCGTAAAACTGATTGACAAAGTAACATAAACTGTTAAGTGTAGAACCAGTATATTCTAGCAGAAATGGGCTCTGATTTGAGAGAATGATGTCAAATGCAATATGTTTCTGCCCATTATCTGCTGATACACATAAGTATTGAATTTACGGGAGTGAATCTGAAGGGATCCTGAGTGACGAAGAGGACGGGAACATCAATATCAGAGAAGCAAGGTCCTGGCTTGCGAGAATGAGGATAGAGCGGCTGTGTTCCGAAAGAGGATCATTCAAAATAGATATGTGCCAAATTTCATGCTTGTAATCGAAAGTGCACAATAAAAACTGCACATTTATGATGTATTGTTCGCTCACAGGGTTGTCTAACTCATTAAATACAAAATAGTGATTTCTGTATTATAAAACCAATAGCGCATCAAGTCAGTTTTGAGTAGTGTCAATGAGTCGGTTTCGCTAAGACAGTAAGTTCAACTCCAGGGGTTGGGGGGTCATTGTTTCCATTCCCACAGAGGATTAAATTATTCTTCCTTTCAAAACATATTTCCATATATGAGAATTGCTTGGGGGGTAAAGTTAAACATGATACCAAATTGTCATTTCTATAAGTTAAACATCTTTATTCGGCGAAAGTTGGTGAGTTTGTCCCTAACTTCTGAAACGTAATTGTTGCGTTTGTTTTTATGATCCATGATCTATAATTTGATACCAAGTATTATTCAATGTTAATCATAATGACAATGCGTTGCTTGTCTATTTCTTCACCAATTTGTGAATTATCTAGATTGGGTAGATAAAATGATTACTAGAAGTAGTGAACTTATTTTTCTACTTACTAAGACAGTCGTCTATGACTGTATGCAAATTAGCTGGACCACTGACACGGTTGCGGCTCATCTTCCTTGGTATATAAGCAATTCAAGGACCTTAAAGTGTATATACATGTACTTACTGTTCAGTGAAAATGGTAATATCTGAAGACAATGGCTGATGTGTCGATCAACAGCTTTTAAGCGACTGAAGTTTCCTTTGTGCTGACGTAAGAGAATTAATGTCTGAACGGAAATCAACGAAGCAATATTTCTTTCCACCGAATATAGTTGCAAATGAATTCCAACGTGCTTGAAGACAGGGTTGTCATGTGAGATGGGAGGTTGAAAAGAAAAATGTGGCAGAGATCACACTCTCTTAGCGCATGCGTATTTCAAAAAGTCACAAGAAGAACAACAAGAACAACAACGCGAGCCTCCCGTAGACCTGCGTGCCGCAGATAAAAACACCGTCCTGGGCATTTGTCCAGTGATTCAAGTTGAATGACGATATTTCGTAAACATTATATTGTCCCTACGTTGTTTTTACCTGCGGCACGCAGGTCTACGGGAGGCTCGCGTTGTTCTTGTTCTTGTTCTTGTGACTTTTTGAAATGCGCATGCGCTAAGAGAGTGTGATCTCTGCCACACTTTTCTTTTCAACCTCCGATCTCACATGACAATACTGTCTTCAAGCGCGTTTGAATTCATTTGCAACTATATTCGGTGGAATTATTGCTTCGTTAATTATTATATATGAGAATAGTGTGAATAACGTCAAAGAACCTACGAAGTAGGGTAGGCATTAGGACTCCGACACGCACTGAATTCTTGAACCCCCAGTTGAAATCCTGCCAATATTAAGATGGGAACGGCCCAAGTTAGAATCACCAGTGATTTTGATCAAAAATCACCAGAAATTTTCATCAAAAGTAGTTCCACTCGAAACATGCTGGCAACAGTCCCCTAATGCACCTTCATGCCCAGTGTGAATAACGTCAGAGGACATACGAAGTAGGGTAGGCATTAGGACTCCGACACGCACTGAACGCTTGGACCCCCAGTTGAAATCCTGCCAATATTAAGATGGGCACGGCCCAAGTTAGAATCACCAGTGATTTTAATCAAAAATCACCAGAAATTTTCATCAAAAGTAGGTCAGCTCGAAACATGCTGGTAACAGTCCCCTGATGCACTTTAATGCCAAAAATCAAGGTTCTAATATCAACGGTAACACTCAGATATAACATATCTCTCAGATATAACATATCTCTCAGATATAACATATATATAAATATTAATATTCATGTCACTGTTCATTGTTTCTCTTGTTGTATTCCTCTTAAAATTTTGTACTCTGCCTTTGACTGGTGTTTGTACAATAAAATCTTGAATCTTGAATGCTTATTTTGCCGACGAAAAGGATTCAGATGGACTCACTCATTACCGGACAATTTCAAATGGTAGCCCACTTCGAAGAGGCAGAAATGACTATGTAGTATTTAATGAGTTGGACACCCCTGTGCGCGAACAATACCTCGCAGTCGTGCAGTTATATTGTGCACTTTCGGTTGCATGACATTCGGCAAATAGCTATTTTGAATGATTCTCTTTCAGAACACAGCCTCTCTATCCTCATTCTCGCAAGCCAGGGCCTTGATTCGCTGGTATTGATGTTCCCGTCCTCTTCCGCACTCAGAATCCCTTTAGAATAACATTAATCACTTCTGTAAATTCAATACTTATGTGTATCAGCAGACAATGCGCAGAAACATATTGCATTTGACATCATTCTCTCAAGTCAGAGCCCATTTCTGCTAGAATTTACTGGTTCTATACAAAATTTACGTTACTTTGTCAGTTTTCCAAATGGAAGGACGTCATTTATTAGCAGATGCTGACCATAAAAGCGATCTATTTGTCCTCGTTGTCAAAAGCTAGGGCCTTGTTTTCCAGGAGAGGTTTTTTGAGTTTGATTTTGATACTTAGATACCTTTCATATTGACGTTGACTTGGCAGTCATTTTCGTGAATGCAATAATTTGATGTACCAAAAGATAATAACGAGAATTCGACATCATTCTCTTACACACATACCTTGTTTAGTGAACTAGCCCTGACATTTTCCACTTAAATTACCTTCGAAAAGGCAAGGTCGAACTTGTCAGATGAGATGATATTTTCTAAGAATGAAATAGTTAATGTCTTGGTATTGACTCGCTGCATGGAATATAGTGTCAAGGTATTTAGTTTGCAGGTGACACGCAAATACAGAAACTTAATTAATTAGTCTAATTGAATATCAAGACTGTCACAGGCCTTAATTTAATAGTGAAAAGTGTCATTATGCCTCTTGGACAGTTTGATAAAGCCTTCAACCCCATTCCATAGTTTCACAGATCAGAGTGATAGACCTTATTAAATTCATTGAAAATTAAGGAAATATAAACTTTCCATTATGCTCGGCAACGTAAGTGGCAAGGGAGACTGAAGAGCGTAGATTTTTGCGCTATGACTAAACCCTTGAAATTTATTTGGATTCCAAATATTTGAAAGCCTTTTTGATTTGCAAAAATCAACGGCTGAACCGAATGTTTTGAAATTTGGCATACACGATACTTATACCAAGACAGTGCCAAACCGATAATTGTGACTTCGTCTGTCAATTCAGTATAGACGGCATGGACCAGTCAAAATCGTTGGATTTTGAACGGGGAAAGTGAATATATATATATATGGTATCAGACCTATTACGCAATTCCTACAATTGTGAGTTAGAAGCTGAAAATTACTTCCCTGGGCATGAAAACACTGGCAGATGCTGTTTTTCTACCATTACCACTACCTCCGCTGATATACCTTTCACTGTTTTATTGCCACTGCCGCAGGTTTTGACTACAATGTAGTCATTTCTCACTTGTTTTGCTCGTATCTCCGGAACGACAAAAAATTGAGAGCTGAAACTCCGTGACTTTTAAGATTATCATATTGGGGTCATTTAGAGTCTATCTGCATGACCCCTCGAACAGAGGATCGTGGGTAAATGGCGGCCATGTGGAGATACCAGAAAAGTGCTGTTTTCGCCATAATTACGCAAAAAATTCAGCATGTTGATTCAACGCGATTCTATGCATTTTACTGAAACCATATGTCTTAGCATCACGAAAAAACACCCCCTGATTTGTTCTCCCTCCCTCCCTTCTCCCATTAACCCTACCAGGCCTGGGGGAGGGGCAAAATGCCCCCCCCCTACCAAACTTCCTTTGATATCTCAAGAATGCAAAAAATGGAGAGCTGAAACTTCGTGACGTTATAGGCTACTATGTTGGGATCATTTTGAGCCTATTTGCATAACCTCACGAGCAGAGGATCATGGGTGAATTCAAAATGGCGGCCATGTGGGGTACCAGAATAAGTGATGTTTTCGTCATATTGTCATATACTGGTGTATATAACTTCATTCGGTGTATATCTTTTTGTGGTTCCACATATTAATGCCTGGGTCCATGACATATGGACAGTCATAGAAGTGTATGAAAGTTTATTCCTGGATATATTTCTGAAACAGGCGTCCCATTACCGGGAGGGGCCTTTCCTGCAGGGATTTCTACTTCTGTGAATTATTGTGTTTACAAATAAATTGGATTTACTGTGTCGGATATTTCGTCAAGGCATCCCGTACTGGGAGGGGCATGTGTTGTGTACGCGTTGTTGGGTGCACGCACCTGCACATATTTCATAAACCATGGATTAACCAACATATTCATATTCTTCGCGGGATACCTACTTGTGGTAAATTCCCGGACATTAACTGTGTTCGTCAGGCATCATAATCGTCAACGTAAATCCAGTGACTGACCCGACAATTGTGAACTTTACGAAGCATTATTGTACTTGATCGCCACTCGGCGGCCATGTTTTTCTATAGTACGGAATGAACTGGGTCAACTCGTCAGCTTCGTAAAATATGTACTGTTGAAGGTGTTTCATGCAAATTTGATCATAATTATTAATTCTTGTATTCTTGTGGTGAATTCTTATACTCCTTCAAGTTATATTTCAAAGTAATTCACGTATTGACACTAGTTTTCCTTGGAACTATATTGTCGTAGTAAACTGTTTTCTACGCGCATATGTTTCGTCACCTAAATGCACCAGTTTTTGTGAGCGGCAAATTTGACTTTCGTTCCGAAGATTTCTAAGGTTAGTTGATAAATTATTATCACCAATGTTAATTGCATATACTTGCAATAATTCTCGTATATATTTCATAATTTTTGACTTAGTGGTTTTGCGTGACAGCCCTGTTTATTATGACATGCAGTATGGTCTCCGAGATCTTGGGCTCCAGGTTACATTTGGGTATGACGGGACTAGTTCGGACGTCAAAATTGGAAGCCTAAATAAACAAAACTAGACTTATTCTTGAAGATATAATAAATTCTATAATATCTTTTTATTATGCAAAGTATGTGTACAAAAGTTGGATCGTTAATTCTATTGATATAATTAGTTATCACTGTTTCTAATATTTCATAACCCTTCAGCCTAGGATGATTTCCTCCATTTTCATTGGTCCAGGGGCTGTCACGTGATGCCAATTGAAGGTTATATAATTCGCAGAGCAATCGGCAATGGCAGATAGTTGGTTGGCTATCGTCACTGACGTATGTATAGTAGTAACCCTAAAGGATTACCTGAGCATTATATAGGCATTTACTTGGGATTTACTGTGGAACCTGTTTCATTGGATTTATTTACCAGTGCAAATTATATAGTGATGGAAATATAGCAGCCAGCTATCTCCTGCCCCACATCTGCTATGTGCTATTCTCAATTGCATTTGGAGATACATGTATATGTGTAGTATGTGTATTCAGCATATTACCAAATATCATACCAAATCATATATGGAATAATTCTGGAAAAGGAGAAGTAGATCTAGTGTTGAGGTTATATGCTGTGAGCAATTGAAGGATCATTCTCTTGTGGTACGTCCCAATAATCAAATTTTATTCGTGAACATTCGACATCGGTGAAGATCGTTTATACAAACTGTTCCGGATATTATTAATTATACAACGCAGCTCATCTCGTCATCTCATCTCATCTCATACATCATCATCTGTACCTTATATCATCCTGTATATATATCTGTCTACCATTATACATCGAATAAATCTGTGGCTGAATATCAAACTTGACTCTTCTGTGTGACTTCTCCCTTTGGGACGTGGTCACAAATATACTGTATATGGTGTCATTCCCATTGGAAAGTGATTGTTGGATACCATGGGTTACCAGGCCTAGTCACGTACTTACCGGACGTGGATATCAGTGTGACTGAGATATATGGAAATAGTGAAACTCCAGTTATAAATATTACCCATACCATCTACAATTGAGAGTACGGACGAGTAGTATATCACACTGGTGTCAGAAGTGGGATATCTATTACTACTGATATCCAGCGATACGAACCCAGACATAGCAGTTGTGTGGCAGTTATTCTAATTTCAAGTGACTTTTCTATACTTTTTGTCAGTGTTAAAATTTCATTATGGCGGACAGTCCTGATCGTGAGATACAGCTCAGAATGCCACCAGAATCTAGGGATAGTGACAGAGAGGATTCTGATAATGAGGCGGACGAGATCCAGGCAGCTGAAGCGGATAAAACTGAAGATCGCCGGGACAGAGGCGATGCTTCTTCACCTATGCTCAGGCACCAGAGAGGGAACCTGGACGATGGTTATGAGGAGGGTGGATGGCGTGTTTTGGACAGGCACCCTCCCAGGAATTATGTTAGCCATGGATTGAGAATCAAGCCAGATACATATGATGGCCTTGGTGATTGGGATGAATATTATTCACATTTCGAGGATTGTGCAGAACTAGGACAGTGGTCTGCAAAGGAGAAAGCTCTGGCATTGGCAGCAAATCTGAGGGGATCAGCTAGAACTTTTTATACTGGATTACATGCGGATGAAAAGCGGTCTTTCTATCGGCTGTCTAGAAGCCTTAAAGAACGGTTTGGGAGTAGTCGTCAGCAGAATATGTGGCGATCTATGTTCGAGGCTCGTACTCGGGAACCAGGCGAAGCAATTGCAATGTTGGGAGATGATCTCCGTCGCATGGTACTGAAGGCGTTTCCGGATCTGAATAATCAAGATCAGGAGGCATTAGCGTTAAACCAGTTTTATAAGTGTCTAAATCTGGACATGAAATGTCGTTGCTTTGATCGTGACTGTGTAACGATTGCCGAAGCTGTTGGAGTGGTTGAACGAGTCGAGGCATTACAAAGTGACAGTAAGGACAAGAAGAAAACTGTAGCTCGTGCTATTCGGCCTACCATAATGGAAACTTCGAATGAACCTGAAGATTCCAGTGAGTTAGCCGGTATTCGCAGACGACTCAATGATCTAGAGGGCGGGCAACAACGTAGGCGACAGCAAGGGCGCAGAGTAAATGATGACCGAAATCAGCCTAGAGCCTGTTTCATTTGTTCTTCCCCAGACCATTTTTTCAGAGATTGTGCTGTATTCGGACGGCTCAGCGAGATATACAAAATGAGCGACGAGTGCCGCAGCAGCAGGGAAATGGGCGACCGTCACCTCAGTAGGCCATGAGTTGACGGGGAATAAGAGGCCAGTGCAAGTCACCTCAAATTCAATTGCGAGTTCCGAGAGTGAGAGAGGGACCGTACGCACTGACCAGATATCTAAGAAGATAGATAAATGGGATAATGGATTATTTACCTCTGGGATATTGAAAGATGGTGATAACCATGGCAACAATATAGAATTTTTAGTAGACAGTGGGTCAACTAGAACTTTGTTATCCAGAAATATTTATGAGGAGATGTGCCCTGAAAATAAACCGGACATGCAGCCATGGCTCCACACTATACAGGGAGTTAATGGCGACCGATTGAATGTTCTCGGATCTGCGGAATTTCAAGTGTTATTGGGGGATGTGTGGTATAATCAGACCATGATAGTTTGCGATATTACCACCCACGGCATAATTGGACAAGACTTCCTGCTTAGGCACATCAGCAAAATTGATTACCAGAATCTTCGACTAGACACTGATTGTGGGGAAATTCCATGTCATATTGGGGGCGAAGCGGAGATGGTGTGCCAGGTACATGTGAAGGAAACTGTTAGGCTGCTTCCAAACACGGTGACCTGGATTCCAGTAGAAATACCTAAGCAGGAACATTTATCATCAAGCGGACTGATTGAACCCTCTGTGGTATTGTTTAGAGACAAGTCGGTTCGGTTAGTGAATGGCATAGTTGACTGTACACAAGACGAGCACCTGGTCAGGATTGCTAATCACAATAATGTGGAGATAACTCTGCGGCCTTCAACAAGGCTCGGGACATGCGAATCTTACTATGACAGTGATATTTCAGTAGCTGCACGATCTACAGCCTGTAGCAGTGAAAGCAGTCAGCCTGCATCGCTGTCACTACCAGAACATCTGAAAGATCTATGGACACGGAGCAAAGTTCATCTGAGTGACAATGAAAGCGAGTCATTAGCGGAACTACTTGTTAAGTACCAGGATGTATTTTCTACCGGTAAAGATGATATAGGTAGGACTGATAAGACAACACATCACATTAACACGGGGTCTGCAGCTCCGATAAGGCAATATCCGCGACGTCAACCTATGGGGAAGAGAGACATTGTCTTTTTGAATTTGGTGCTAATACTGTTATGTAGAAAATGGAATAGGTCTTTGGATTATGGACGCGGATATTCTCTAATGGACGACGGCTGGATTATGAATGACGGACTAGACGCTTGTAATTGAGCGGGATGAAATTAAGAGAATGCTAGACAAGGGAGTGATAGAGTCATCTAATAGTGCTTGGGCATCACCTATTGTTCTCTGCAAAAAGAAGGACGGTTCAGCCAGATTTTGTGTGGACTACAGAAGGGTGAATGATGTCACAGTGAAAGACGCGTACCCTCTCCCCCGAGTGGACGAATGTTTGGACTCACTAACCGGTGGTCGCTGGTTCAATTGTATGGATTTAAACTCAGGTTTTTGGCAGATAGCAATGGCGGAGGAAGACAAAGAGAAAACCGCATTTTCCACATCGTATGGTTTGTATCAATTTACTGTCATGCCATTTGGCTTAGCCAATGCACCGTCCAGTTTTGAGAGGCTAATGGAAGACGTACTTCGAGGTCTGCAATGGGAGAAGTGCTTGCTGTACATTGATGATATCATCGTGCCAGGGTCGACTGTTCAGCAATGTTTGGAGCGCCTAGAACATGTCCTACAAAGACTTCGAGAAGCTAATTTGAAGTTGAAACCTAGCAAATGTGTGTTTTTCAAGTTCCTGGGACACATCGTGGAGGAAGGCGGTGTCCGTACTGATCCTGAGAAAGTGTCCTCTATTAATGAATGGCCGACTCCACGCACTGTACGGGAGGTTCGCAGTTTCGTTGGTCTGTGCTCATACTACAGGCGTTATGTGCAGGGGTTTGCAGCGATTGCACGGCCATTGCATAAGCTCGTGGAAAAAGGAGTAAAGTTCCTGTGGACCGAGGAGTGCGAGGCAGCTTTCAAGAAATTGAAGAATGCATTATCGTCCTCTCCCATTCTAGGATATCCACTTCCGGGATTACAGTTTGTATTAGATACAGATGCCAGTGATAAGGCAGTGGGCTCAGTTTTGTCTCAGATCCAGGATGGAAAGGAAACTGTGATTGCCTATATGAGCAAGTCGCTCAATAAACATGAGCATTCGTATTGTACAACTAGGAAGGAGCTACTCGCTGTTGTCTTGGCATTGAGACACTTTCATTCTTATCTGTATGGCCAGAAAGTCATCCTGCGTACAGATAATGCAGCAGTGAGTTGGATGCGAAGCTTGAAGAATCCCACTGGTCAGACTGCTCGCTGGTTACAGGAGCTGGGAACGTATAATCTGGAAGTTATCCATAGAGCCGGCCGTAGTCATACAAATGCGGATGCGCTATCAAGGCGCCCATGTAAAGCGTGTAGCAATCAGCAGCGAAATAATGATGATCCTGAAACAGATCATTACAGGCAGGCCGTTTGCATCACGCAGTCCAAAAAGGAACAGATAGACAATGCTAACATGTCCGGAACAGCACGAGTCGTTACCAGAAGCAAACAGCCAACACAAGCTGAGACTGATGACACAAATCATGCTCTTCTTCAGGGATGGAGTCTGGATGACATTAGATTGCAGCAAATGAAGGACAAAGATACAGGTCCCATTAAAGCTGCCATGGAGGATGATACAGGTAGACCGCAATGGGAGGATATTTCGCATTTGTCATCAGGTTTGAAAACCCTCTGGCGTCATTGGGATAGGCTTGAACTAACGAGCGGTGTACTCTACCGGAAATGGTTCGATGATAGCGGAACAATAAACCAGCTCATTGTTCCCAAGGGTCTACGTGCAGATGTTTTAAAATGCTACCATGATCTGCCCTCTGCTGGTCGCCTGGGATCAGAGAAAACCCTAGGAAGGATCAAACAATCGCTGTACTGGCCAGCCATGAAAAATGATGTGGAAGCATACTGTCGCCGCTGTGACATGTGTACTGCAAGAAAGACAGCGAAGGGGCACAACAAAGCACCCATGAAAATTTATCTGGTTGGAGAGCCGATGGAAAGGGTGGCAATCGACATCCTCGGGCCATTACCTATTACATCCAAAGGAAATCGTTACATCCTGATAATTTGCGACTGTTTCACAAAGTGGACGGAGGCTGTTCCGCTGCCCAACCAAGAGGCAACGACTGTAGCTAAAGCTTTGCTGGGTGAGTTTGTAAGCAGATTTGGTACCCCGTTGCAGCTACATTCGGATCAAGGATCTAACTTTGAGTCTGAGATATTTCAGGAAATGTGCAAGCTCCTGCAAATGGATAAAACTCGAACAACTAGCATGAGACCACAGGCGAATGGCAATGTTGAAAGATTCAACCAAACTCTCGAGACAATGCTGACAATGTACTGCTCCAAGCGACAAAACACGTGGGACGAGTATTTGCCGCAAGTCATGATGGCATACCGTACATCGATGCAATCCAGTACGAGGAAAACTCCGAATGTTATGGTTTTCGGGATGGAGAACATTATGCCTATGCAAGTCGTGATCCCCAGACCCCCAGCTGATGACAGCGATGATGATGAAATTGACCCGGATGACTATGTGACCAATCTGCAGGATAGACTCGCTGAAGTTCACGAGGTAGCTAGGCGACGTCTTCTAAGAAGTGCGACCTATCAGAAGAAGCAGTATGACACTAGAACGAAGATTCATTCTCTACAGGAAGGACAGGCTGTATGGTTGTATAATCCGGTAAGAAAACCTGGGGTCTGCTCCAAATTAACCCCTAAATGGAAGGGTCCTTTCATTATCATGAAGAAGATAGATGACATAACGTACTTGGTTAAACAGACGGCGCGGAAGGAGCCGAAAGCTTTCCATATTGACAGACTGATGGCCTATCGAGGGCCCCATCCACCTCGGTGGTACTCGGTGAAGACTAGAGAGCACACACGAGTCAGTAGGGTGGATGGCCAACGACGCATATAGGAGCAGTGCAGCAGTATGATTACCAGGTTAATGGGATCGAGAATAGGTGGGAGTGGCGGTGCAGACAAACGTGATGGAGACCTTTCGGACTATACCTGCGGTAGGGTACCATTGGTTGTTGGTGCAGCAACCCTGTGAAAATTCCATCGCGGCAGTAGTGAAAAGGAGCTAGGTAGGGACTGATCACCCCAAGAGCCTATCTTCTGGAAGGGAAGACACAGTATAGCTGTGCGATCCCTATTTTGGGTACCGGCCCCGGGAGACAATCTGGGCTCTGAGGCCCCCGCAGCGGATAGGGGAAAAGTATGGAGTAGCCACGTTGGTCGAATATTTACGGCAGAGGCCATGGAGATTGAAATGCCACTTTCAGAGAATGATCCACCTATTGCTCATTAAATTAACCTCATCATACTTTATAAGATGGTAGGGAATATTTAGGGAATATTGCAAAATGGAATATAAAGCTGGAGTGAGACAGGAGATGCTGCTGGGTTGTTCAGGATTCCTGCCATTAATGAATGTTCTCATTAGTTTCAGTATGGAGTCGCTTTATCGATGTTGGTTGTGTCCGGAATTGTTCCCGAATTGGAGTGGGCTGAAGACACATCTGTCATCACCGAGACATGAGTGTCTACATGTGATTTGTCCGTTCTGCCCGGACGAGTTCACCTGCAGACGCATGTGTGATGTCCGCAGCCATGCCATGACACATCATAGGAGGAAGCTCTCTGGTAGACGAAACTTGCTGGATGACAAAAGCCTTTTCTGCTTCACCACCACCCCGGAGGCTTATGTCCGCCTTGTGAAGGGTTGAAAGCTGCCAGGATATAATGACGAGGAGTCCAAGCAAGCCAGAGCAGCTGTCCGTGTCTGGATGGAGCGCTGCTGCAGACCATCTAGAACATTAACGCAGTGGAAGGATGGGTGGAACTTGGCTCGCGGAGACCAGCTAGAGAGGCGAAAGCTGAGGAATGCAGCAGTCAGCACTAGAGGGGATGGGGAGCCGAGTGCTAAAATACCTAAGAGGGAGGGGACACCAAAGCCATCACCGCTACACCACTGGCCATTGGAGGATCTATATGAGCCTACATACACAGTCTCCTGCCTTGAAGACGTAGAACACGCAGACACGTTCGAGTTGGTAAATCTGGAGTTGGAGCCAAATATTCTGGCGGTGTTGCGGCAGCATCCAAAATGCGAAAGCAGTAGGGCATACCTTCGCAGTAGTCATAAAAACCATTCACCCCCAAACCCTGGAAGCCCTTAAGAGAAGGCGAGCCACTTTAGAGCCAGAGAGCCGACCACAGCCACTGGGTGAAGGGCGTGATGTAACAGAGACTGGGCCAATCGAGAGAATTGCAGATATTTTGGGAGTGAACGAGGCAACCATAGAGTCCGTACGGGAGTGGGTTGCCCCAAGTTTTGACTCGACGCCAATTCGACTCCCTCTCCCCATCACAGAGCTAATCACCCCAGTAGGTACCCCAGAAAGGTCGGTGACGGAACTGGACCAGGTGAATTCAGTGGAACGGGCTGATGTGGCGACCAACAGCGTAAAAAGTTCAGCCCCTGAGGAGCGATAGGTGGACTCGGGTACAAGTAGGATACAGATTTCTGAAGCCAATGGGGGTCCACTCGATTTGGCCAATGACAGCCCAGGTCCACTCCATTCATCGCCTGCCACCATCCTGCCAATGGACCTTAGCACTGCAGGACAACGGGTCACAACTTCGTCGGTCAGCTACGTGGACGTCCCTGTTAACTTAGTCACCAAAACCGAGGCGAATCGCGTGGAGCACAATGGCAGCCCTCCACCCACCAAATTACCCAGCAACACTGGTGCAAAGCAGAGATTCAAGCATCCCGCCCGGGAGACGTGCCTGGGACAAGGATGAAGTAATAAGTATCCCGCACAGGATGGGTGAGTTGAAGTGGCCTCCCAAAGGATGGAAGCATATGGATTCCGGTGAGAGGAAGGGTGCCTGGGAGGTGGCTGCAGTCCAGTTAGAGACCTCCACTGGGGCCGTCACCACCAACAAGAGGTATCGTATGGACAAATTTAATATGCTGGCCCTTCCTGGAACCAAGCGGGTGGAAAGAAGACAGCTGGATGGAAAGGCTGTGCTGTCCAGGTGTTATAACTACCAGGTGGTTGGTCGATCTGGCCCTTGGCAATGAAGATCTTGTCGAACCTGAACAGTGGTTGCAGATGTCCGAGCCTCTGCATGCTAGGAAATCTATGGAGACAGAATGTATAGTCAACATCATCGATGCGGCAGCGGTATCCTTACGGTTGGAAGCTGACACTCTCCCCGAAAAATGAATTCCGTGAATTCCTGGAAGTAGGAGGGGTGGGTGTGATATCCCAGTGTATATAACTTCATTCTGTGTATATTTTTTTGTGGTTCCACATATTCATGCCTGGGTCCATGACAAATGGACAGTCATAAAAGTGTATGAAAGTTTATTCCTGGATATATTTGTGATAAAGGCGTCCCATACCGGGAGGGGCCTTACCTGCAGCGATTTCTACCTCTGTGAATTATTGTGTTTGCAAATAAATTGGATCTACTGTGTCCGATATTTCGCCAAGGCATCTCATACTGGGAGGGGCCTGTGTTGTGTACGCGTTGTTGGGTGCACATGCACCTACACATATTTCATAAACCATGGATTAACCAACATATTCATATTCTTCGCGGGATACCTACTTGTGATAAATTTCCGGACATTAACTGTGTTCATCAGACATCATAATCGTCATAGTAAATCCAGTGTCTGACCCGACAATTGTGAACATTACGAAGCATTGTTGTACTTGATCGCCACTCGGCGGCCATGTTTTTCTATAGTATGGAATGAACTGGGTCAACTCGTCAGCTTCGTAAAATATGTGCTGTTGAAAGTGTTTCATGCAAATTTGATCATAATTATTAATTCTTGTATTCTTGTGGTGAATTATTATACTCGTTCAAGTTATATTTCAAAGTAATTCACGTATTGACACTGGTTTTCCTTGGAACTATATTGTCGTAGTAAACTGTTTTCTACGCGCATATGTTTCGTCACCTAAATGCACCAGTTTTTGTGAGCGGCAAATTTGACTTTCGTTCCGAAGATTTCTAAGGTTAGTTGATAAATTATTGTGACCAATGTTAATTGCATATACTTGCAATAATTCTCGTATAAAATTTTGGACTTAGTGGTTTTGTGTGACAGCCCTGTTTATTATGACA
>JAVTVY010000020.1:0-33915 GCA_036873755.1 Hanleya hanleyi
CCTCCAGACATTTACACCGTGCTTATCAAGCGCACTTTTTTACTAGTTTCTGCAAGTCCAAACACGCTTTAATCATGATCAGGACGTGTATGACACCATTCTCAATGAGACCTGAGCTGTCAAGCGAATCTTATCTTACTTTACTTTATTTCCATACATGAATACATACAGAAACATAAAAATATATATACATAAATCAATGTTTGTTAAAAAACGGTGCCATGTACAAACAAGATTATCACAATTCCTAGGCAAACATGCACATAGGTACTGCATACGGATAGGCTTAGCCAAGCTATGGGGTCGGCTAAAGTGACAAACAAAAGGATGCTGCCCTAAAGCCCACTATCCGGCTAGATATATATTACAAAGGTGTGTATGGTATTATGAGTGTTACAAAGATAGACTTCGTCACGCACGAGCGGTTGTAGCCCGAGGACACTTGTAGTCATGTTTGATATATACTTCGTCATGCACGACTGGTTGGTTCGCTGACCCGAGGAAGGGCTACTGCGATGAAACTTACGTCGTTGGATAGCCAGGAGAGAGACGCGTCGTTGGATCACCACGGTGACGTCATAGTGACGTCACAAGATGAATCGCACGAATTTCGGAAAAATCTCAATATCTTGGGAACGGAAAGGGTTACGGGGATGAATCTAACACCGTTCGATAGCCGAGAGAGAGGCGCGTTGTACGACAACGTCATACGATGTTATAGCGAGTCATGTTAGGAATTTTTGGGGGATAAGTCAGATTTGAATCTTATGACTATTCTACTCCAGGGTGCTTCGATAACGTAAAGTGTATGACTCCCATTTGTACCTATTTCAGCTGGGACGAAGACGAATTCGTGAACGGTCTCACAAAAGTATGGGACTGCGAATTGGAACGAATCCGACAATAGACTTGTGGGCCGGATTCAAACAATGTTGATATCACGAGCCCCTGGCGATCGCCCTCGAAACGACGTGCATGTGGGACCTTCGACGGTGAGTGCATTAATTTCGTGAAAGCGAAATACGATATGTGTAAACTACACACTTACATACATTAGGCTTTAACGCTAAAGCGGACCCCCCTCATACTGTTCATGCAATACCATGAACAAGTTAACTCTGTATTGAAAAACGGTCCTAAGTCGACTCATAGTATGAAATCCTACAAATGTTTGTTCACCCAAGGAAAAGGAGATAATGTACAATCGGTGCAGTCCCCATTTTAGAGGATTATTGTCATGTTAAGGAAAGTAAATCGGTTATACTACGTGCTCATTTAACAAAAGCGCATTACGACGTCTGAGGCGATTACTGCGTGTACGAAAATGGTACCTTCTTAGGGCGAGACTGTTGTTGAAAACTGGGAAATCAACTCAAACAGTTTGTCCCCGCGATAGAAGGTAAGTTTTCCCGGCATATCCGTACACGAACTTTCTCGAGAAGCGCTGCCGATGTCCGTGGTGACATGGATTTCGATTCGAGCGTGCAATCGCCCTGAATTCGCTTTTTTGCGAATTCTTAATCAGACAACTCATCCGTACACATCCAAACATCGCCATTGTTCACTATTTTAACTATTAACATTTACACTCGTTCTCGATAACAAAATAAATATATATATATATATATTCTCTGAACACCAGTCCTGTTCTAGAGTTGGCCCCGTGTTATTCAATTTTCGACTGTTGATGTTCATGCTATGGCGTGCTAAACATTCATACGCCCAAAATTCACACGCGTACAATAACGCCAATGATTTCTAGTTTATCAGAAATCGATTCCTGTCCGACCAAAATAGACATAATGGTAAAAGACACTTTTGCCCGAGGAGGTGTGTGTATGTGTGTGCGCGTGTGTGTGTGTGTGTGTGTGTGTGTGTGTGTGTGTGAGGAGGAGGAGGAGGGAGAGGAGGAAGAGGAGGAGGAGGAATTATGTGACTAGTATAAAATAGGGGCAAAGCAATACGAAGATTACTAAATAATCGCTTTATTCATCAACTCATAGCACTGAGCAAATAATGGGAGAAAACTGCTTATATGAAATACATCTCCATTGTTGTGGGTATCATTTCGATATCTAGCCCTCCATTCAATGTTTATGCACGAATATTTCCACTGGGATCTTTATTCGGAGTCCTCGCTATCACCGTCATCAATCAACTTATCGAATAAGCAATTCCGCATCTTAATCGTCTGTCTGAGTGCTTCCTCATAGTCTATGTCTGTCACTGAAAGTCGATTGAAGAAGATCATTTCCAGTTTCTAGCTGCGCCTCCATAAAGCTTTGACGTTAATAATAACATCAAATATTTTATCAACAAAAAGACACTGGTTATGCTGTTTTATTCACTATTTTACACCTTGCACAAGTTTAAAGGCTAATTTATGACCCCGAAGTTCTAGTTCAGCGCTTTCAAACTTGTCTCAAGATTGTATAAACTGTGAACAGAGTGTCGTATTCAATTCCAGTCGGGCGGAACTAATGAGGTTGACCTCTCCTTCATGTCATTTGGCCTAAAGTCGATTATAGATCGTTAACGAGACTTTCATACGTTGAACTCGCAAATCTGTAGAGTACGAGAGAATGGCACGCTCTATTAATTCTTACATTAGACATATAGTTGACATTTTCACTGGGTAAAAAAATGTTTGATGATCGCTGACACATTACAGTGACTTAGACTATGTTGAGGAGGTTACTTTGGTATTGTGATAGACAAACGTGAATATATCAAGGGTACAGTTTGACATAATATGTTCAGGTGACAAACTTGAAGTGCTTTACCTGTAAAGTAAGATGGTCAGAGATTGCTGCATGTTCGTATAGGACATGATGGCTTATATACAATAGTCGAAAAATGCAATGTCGACAGACTTTCGAAATGTTTTCCAAAGAAATATACACGTCAACGATACAGAATTAGGAATGACGTTATATAGAAAAATAAGCGAGTAACAGTATGTTTCACACAACAGGATATATGTCTGTTAGGTCAGGGGCAGTATTTGATGACGTCATTATCCCCGAAGTCGAGGAGACTGTCCAGTTTTATAAGCTGTAAACATTGTATACAGTTTTCAATTGACAACGTGCTGTAGTAGAATATGGGTATACACTAGTAGTATTGAAACCGCACACAGAAATGTGACGGTATAAACTGAAAACCTTTAATACAACTGACAGAATGAGTAAATAGGGGAATAGGTTATACATGAAAATGCGGCATTGACTCAATATTGCAGAATATTGAACAATAACGTTGATTCGGCAGAATTTGTCCTCACTGCTGTCATGATTATTTTCTCATTGGTGTCATATTGATTATACGTCATGGAAATTCTTTGTTCTATATCAGATGATAGTGAAATCAGGTGAATTGTACAACATAGCGTCGAGATTGTGCAACCGTTCACCATTGGCTGTGGCGTAATACGACGTAGCACGGGGGAATACCCAAACAAATAGGAGAAATTCCGTTAACCGATTTGATTTTAAGCGAGATCGACCAGTCTTACAGTTAATAACGGTATACACAAGTCTCACTTATTATACGAAGCCTTCCATTAATAGCGTGAAGGGTTAGGAAAAAATGTTTAACGTTATGAAGTCCCATATATGAATGACGAAATAGGAACGGTCTTTCTTCTAATGTTCACATTGTTCGAGTTTTCATCGCTGAAGTAGTCCAGCTCCAAAGGGATTGCACGTGTCACAATACAACTGTTCCATTTGGTTGCGGTGTAAAATGCCGCACATAGAGACGCCGTCCGCTTCATCGTATGAATATCCGCCATTATCATTCACCAAATTTTCGCTCGGTAGATCACTCGCGGCAGATCCAACTGGTTTAGGTGGGAGAATTGGTCCTGTGATAGACTTGTCGAATTCGTTGCTGACGGAACGCTGTTCTATTTCAATCATGTTGGTCTCAATGATAGGAATGAGTTTTTTCAACATATCCCAGCCTTTCGTGTTCAGCGTGTGTCCGTTCCGACCCGGTTTCAACTCGCTGGTTGGTGATTTTAGGTACCACTCTCTTATGTGGACGAGCCATTCCCCTTCATACGCTGCAGTGCTTATGTATATATTATCTTGTAGCTTGAATGGAGTTTCAACCGTATCTTTAGCCTGAATCATTCTATCCACTCTAGGCAGGAATTGTTTGAATGAAAACCACCCATCTCTCGTCAGTCGTATGGCAACGCCATAAGGTTTTATAATCTGCCCATTATGCCGTATACGTTGAAAGGTTACTCGAGGAGAATTTCCTTCATCGCTCACTAAAGCGTAAAGGTTACTCATTAGTCTATAAATATCCGCTTATACAGGTGCGACAGTCGTAGAATAAAGTGAGAAGCGCACGAGAAGTCTTTATATACGCATTGGTTATTTTATCAGTTGATCATCTGACCCTTGACGACACCTCGACCTACTCACCTAGTTACAAAGATAGTCTCTACCTACCACCCCGATTATATAAGGCCATACGACTATATGGCGACCTATTTATGGGGACAGGGTGGTCTACTTATGGTGATCTAGCTATGGTGGAGTCTTGAAGATAGGCCGATAGGCTGTAATTACACCGTGAGTCACGTGCCTGCGGGCGTACCGCGTTAGTCACGCGTCGCCGATTCGCCGACGAACGGCGCCCGCGGCGACACCGGGCCGACACCGCACCAACGCGGCGGAGTAATAGCACCGCGAACTCGGTGGCTTTGAACCCCCCCTCTCTCACACCCGCACCGCACCAAGATGGCGGCGTTTCTCTACCATTTAAGTAATAGCACCGCAAACTGGGTGGCTTTGAACCCCCCCTCTCTTACTACTTACCTGACACAGTTAACTCAACTTTTGGCTGTAATGACTTGGGCTTGTGGACAGAGAAAACATATGTAAAGTCATCATCGGAAGACGAATCATCTGGGCGAGATGAACTCGAGAGCGGTGTGGAAGATACATGGTGTACGTTGCCAGTCTGTTTGGAATTATCTGTATTGGATAAGCAGCATCGAGAATAGTGATTGTATTTGCCACAGCTACCGCAGTGTTTTCCAAACGCGGGGCAAGCTTTGAGACCGTTCTTGTGTGGAAAATGTCCACAACAATTTCGACAGGTGTCATTTTGATATTTCTTTGCCGATGTTGGTTGTGTTTGCTTGTTTGCGTTATGCTCGTGCTGTCTAGTGTTCTTGTAATGCTGTTTATTTCTACTCCAATTTGACTTACGTGGTTGCTGTTGTTTGCGAAAACCAGTCTGTTTTGTGTTTAGACGGTTCACTGAGGTTGGATCAGGCTTTTCAATCTCATCAGCTTGTTTATCAGGCAAGTCCATGGAACGACCAAGATTTAGCAGATCCGTTAGCGTAATATCTGGAGTGCGTAAGGCTCTTCTTCGTAGCCGTGCTGATGAACACTTTTGAATAATTTGCGACTTGATTTCTCCATCAATATTTGTAAAATCGCAGTTGAGAGACAGCTGACGAAGGCGTGTGTGAAAACTATCTAATGGTTCACCTTCTCTCTGTTCGGCTTGTCGAAACAGATATTTCTCGTATTCTGTGTTGTTTTGGGGTTTGAAGTAAGCTGTTAGCTTTTTTACTGCGAGGTCAAAATCTTTAGCTTCACCGGTTTCGGGAAGTGTATCAAAAATATCCTGCACCTCTTCCCCTGCATAATGTAACAATAGCGCACGTTTGCGAGTTGTTTCGTCCTCGTCCACATCAAGAGCTACGAGAAAGTTTGTGAATCGATTAATCCATTTAGTCCAACGTGTCGACACAGAATTCAGGTCGGAGGAGACAGAAAAACTGGCGAATGGCGGCAGAACTGAAGCCATGACGGAATTTGGCACAGTTGCACACAGTTGAACGTTAATAAATGTCACAAAACTCACAGTTTATGGCTTGATTTCAATGTCACACAGCAGAAAACAACTTCTGTGCTCCTTTTCCTTATCACTCGTCGCCAATGTAATGTTTGAGGTGGCGATAATGACCAAGAACTAGCGGTAAACTTTAACAACACAATTTACTGTTCTCACATCGTGGTGCGCGCCTCTACAACACGTCTTATACACGCGGGTGTCTTTACATTATAAAAGACCAGCACTAGATACGGAACTGGATAAGGATTACATAAGCTCGTATCAATCATGATATCGCGACATTACATGAATAACCCTAAGTTTCTGAAATTTTTTATATTGTATTTAGTGTATATGCCAGAGTTATATAGAATCTGGATTTGGTTTTGTATCTCAATGTATGACATCATTCAGGGGCCGTATCTAAATATCAACTTGAAAAAAATATTCCTCTCCAGAGAAGGGGGTTCATGTACTTCAATGACCGTAATTCACTTATGAAATAATCCAATCTTTCCATATTATCATATACCGTTCAGCATTTTGCGTAGTGTTTATTATTATTATTTTTTTGTATCCCAGTTGTATGATGTCACTTGGAAGTAATATTCACGTGTTAATTGAACAACAGATGAACCCGATGAAAGACGCGTGTATATGTAATTAAATAGTTATATCCCCCTTAAATTGCCTAATCTGTTTCAAATTCATTTCCGACTACTCCCCACTATTGACAGAGTAACGTCGTGTCAGCACTTGTTTTTTTTTATTTCAACTGATGACAACAAATAGGGGTCATATCAAAATTACTGATAGGAATAAAATGCTCTCTCCCGCAAAGACGAAGTGGATATAATTGCATTCTAAAGATTATTGAATCAGTGTGGCTGAACACTAACCAATATTCAGAATGGTCAATATGAGTAAAAATAAAAGTGTTCTTGTAGATTAACTGTATGGTATTGCATGGTCTATATTCAGTTTACAAATGAACACAAATAAATAGGTAGTATGGTGTTACGGGAGATTGCATGGTGCCAGGAATATTTAGTCCAGTTTCGCAATTCAAGTGTACCACGTCAGCAGATTAATAGCAGGTAGGATTGAGTGAACACGGTTGTTGAAGACAATCACCGCCGAGCTGGTGGGCTAATTTTCAGGTTAGTGACCTAAAGTACCTACCCAGACTGATCACGTGGGTAATGCATTGAAAAGAACTTTGCAAATCACAGAAGAACAAAGTGATGCGATGTAAATCACTCATGCGTGGTAGATCAGTAGCATTAGTATAGAGTGGCTTATCTGCTGGAGTTACCCAATTATAGTAGTTGGAAATCCCATTTGAACAGCAGTAATAAGCGCAAAGCAACTGTTTCTTTAATATATATGTATTAAAAAACGCGAAAATCAAAATCTCTCTACAACACATCATGCCGGAAACATATTATCATGGTTTATTTTGAACATATTTCTATTATACAAAAGATCCGACATAACCGCCAGACGCACGGATCACATATTCCATGGAGCGTTTTCCGACCTCGAATACACCTCTAACTCTCTACCATCGTTTTACCTTGGCCTGAGCTTGTACATCTCATATTATCAGGCTTTACACTCCCCACTCCGTCCCCATCGTACCCGCCTTTCGCTGATTTCAAGAAGAAAAAAACATACTAGAAGCATAATTCGCAACATTCATACTTTTTAGGAAGTAATCGAGCTATTCGCTTAACTCTTCACACGTTCATAGCTCGATATTGAACACCCAGTCAGCTACGTTTTGAAGCTACGTATAAGTTCGATTGGTTACCGTCAGTCGCAGTGAGCGGATGGTAGACCGTAATTAAGGTCAGAAGTTTAGTATTGACACTTGAAGAATGGAGTCTGTTTACACCATCAAGAATCACTTCAGCATCATTATTAATTAAATTGACATGTTGAGGTCAAATGAGTTGCCTTTTGCTGATTGTTATTAGATGCTAAGCATTATGGTGAATATACTTGTCGTAAACAAGACTGAATGCACCAAAGTTTCTCGTTTAATCGTTTTGTAATATAAAGTCGCGCACTAATAATCAGAGATAAAATGAATATGACTGAGAAAAGATGTCATTCATTGAAGGAATCGTTTTATTATTTGGTTCATTTATCTGAACCTCGTGAAGGAACAATTATCAAAATTCAATGTTTCACATCAAAGCTCATCATGTTAGGCCCAGTTTTCCCTGATCTGTGATCCAGTGTCCCTCTTCTACAGATAATGGGACCCAATTCAACTTCAAGGGACCTTTCGGAAATGTGAAATTTACTTCGTATCGAGACGTCCAACTTGATAAGCAATGCGATGAATATGTGCTTTGCAAGTGTGCATTTTGACTAAGATCAATGGTTGTTTGGTAATTTATCGATGAAGCTCAAGTGGATAGCTTAGTTAAAGAAGCTCAAAAAGCTACATGAAACAGTTGCAATAAATTTTATGAAGATGAATGTGTACAGTGAGATCTGAAAGTTTCCTCAATTTCATGAAAAATTTAACATTTTTGACGATGGCCAAGGCCGCCATTTTGAATTTAGCACTGAAACAGTATGTAAATATGCAATGATATTAAAGTTACCTGGATTTATTGTACCACTCATTCCGTAGCTTTTGCAAGTTTCCGGTAAGCTCATATTTGACAGTCAAATGAACATCTAAAGTACAATTATTACTAACTCTGTGAATAACTGATACAGTTGTTCTTAAGAGATCTATAGTAAAACAGCAACAGACGAACTTTTCGTTGAGAAGATATGTTGAACCTCTTACATGTGTCCTGCTCTCCCATATTTTTTTAACATAGAATAATTTGTTCATTTTGTATTTTAAAACGAATCTCAGTTATCTGTGATAAAAATATGATAACAGTGTTCACTTATACACGACACAGTCCAAGCCGATTGGATCAGTATTGAAAAAAAATATTACTATATAATCAAACATACCCCTTTTAGCAGCTGCGAGTACGTTTTTCGACTTGATGTTTGAATATAGTACCCAGGCGACGGATATATCAACACACTTACATATACCCCTATTTTGTATTTTTCCAAGCTGATTTTTGGATACGGCCCCCAAGTATGTCATACTAGGGTGACATACATAAATGAATCGTGGTTGTATATGGCAATGGCATTAATGCTGAAGAAAATATAATGAATTTCAGACAGATAGGTCCGTTCACACATACACGTCTTTTAAGAGGCAATATATTTTTCTGATAAAATTTCATTTTCAATATCACCTCCAAATACACCAAATGGTTGGGATACAACCACGATCTTAGGTATTAGAAAACTTCGCGAGGTAACACTGAGCACGTTTTTATCTCGTTTACATAGACTGGTTCAATAATAAGGGAGATATATCGATACAAATACACCTACCCCCACTTCTAAACGGGAGCAATTTGTTTCAGTTGACATTTGGATATGTTCTCTTAGTGACGTTACAAGGACGGGATACAGGAACAAATCTTGATAACGTATAACTCTGTGACTATTAATGATTAATATATGATACCGTTTAGGCAGATTAGACCAATAACAAAAAAGCTACGGCGAGTAAACTTCACCTACCCTCATTTTCGGCAAAGTAAAATGAATGTCAGTAGCGGAACATATCGTCCACTTTTGAAAAAACCTGCACCACCTTGAAACTCTACATCCACCCTGGGTAATACCGCCCATAGCCATAGAAAGTCATGGTATAGATAGAAATTATCATGCCGATGGGGTGAACACTTTCACCAAAACCCGATCCTGGCTCCCGGACTAGTATAAGATTTAACCACCAAAGCCACAAAGAATTCAAAACTGGAGACTATTCTGTTCAATTCAATAAAATGCGTCTGACAGGTTTTGCCAGTTGGAAATCGTTTTTAACCACAATTGTGTGGTATGTGATGTAAAACGGATACCGGTATCAACTACTGAACCAAGTCGGAATCGACAATTGTCAACAATAATGCTGAGGTTGTATGGAGATTTTAGTATATGACCCATATGAATGTTCAACCAGATTTGATGATATGAAACGAACATCATGTCTTCAATTTCAGCATTATTCGAAACTGCTGTCAATTTTCCTTGCATAAAATACTACCTTGCTATGCCTGTGTAGAAGTTCGAGTATTAGTGTCTTGTGAATAAGGGCTTTCGATTATTGGTGCAGAAATTCCCTGAGTGTTATACACGATAGTATCACCATGAAAAATCTCCAGAACAGGTCTTGACTATGCAGGGAAATGTGCAATTAGGGCTGGTTGGTGTGAGAATCCTGGAGTTTTACTGATGCAGGGACCATTCATCATTTATATAATGGTGTATGGTTATCTGAAGAACTAAACATGTCACAAACACGATTTCAGCGGATTTAGATACATTTAACTTCTGAACAATATTTTCAAACTGCCTGGTCATCCATGTGCCTAATTTTAAGGCAAATCATTTCATCATAATGACATATGGGCAGTTAGTGTGAGTGGAAGTGAAATAATTTCTGAACATTGTTATCGAACTATCCGTCTCTGCAACTGACGATTTAGGCATACTCTCTGCATCAACGCTGACATTTTTCATGTTCCACCAAAGATGTCAGCAGGATATATGATACTCCCTTTCAGCAACCATCCCAGTGGAGCAGGGTCACAGCCTGTTAGTCCAGTTTCAGGTTTGCAGCATTTCACTATCGAGTATCGGCTTCAATCCGATTGATGACGGAGCCTATGATGACGTTACCATGCATGCATGGTTCCCTTAACATAATCGTATTCATTCGGACCAAAGTTATACATCCAGGTACGGATCATCATCGCGAATACCATGGTCTACCTTAACACTCGCGAGATGAGTTGACATTCAATTAAACAGTTAAGTATTGAGTGGTCTTGTTGCGCTTTTGTTTGGCTGAGATCCTGAATGACGCACACTGGCATTCTGACCTCAGCGCCGGACCCTGTGAACCTTGATCAAAGCAAGGCGAATCACCTGGTTGGCTGACAGAGTAGGCGACGTCATCAATGAATTATTTGCCAAGGCTCTCGACAGTAGAAGAGATAGACGGAGGGAATGGCATGGTAGCGGGGCTGGAGTCAAGAAGGAATCACCTGGTTGATTTCCTGGATATTTTCCACCATCAGATTCATCGGTAGGTCTATCATGTGTGTTAGACGGAATAGGTCTTTGGATTATGGACGCGGATATTCTCTAATGGACGACGGCTCGATTATGAATGACGGACTAGACGCTTGTAATTTGGAGACGATGTTGATGATATTGGATTTTCTGCATTTCTATCTTTTGCAATCTCTGAAAGAGGTTATTGGGCATGCATTATGCAGCTCCCAGCAGGCAGCAGCTTCTCGGGATAATGCCCAGAGGTAAAGGTGGTATCAATATCTTCTGAAAAGCTCTAAAAGGGCAATGTTTATGCATTTTAAGAAGCAAACATCGCATTTCAAATACAGATGTCTGACACATATGCCCATCTCTGGCTATGAAACAAATTTTCAGTTGGCACCACCGAGTGGATTACCCGTTCAACACGTTTGCCGAACTAAAGCATAAAATTTGCTGTGATACCACGTTGACCAACCTGGATTAGCAAACAATCGATGGCCAAGTTGTAAAGAAAGGGTATCGTCTTAAAAACGTTCCAAATTCTAAGGTGGTCAACACTAAGTCATCATAAAGGGTGACCATATGCTGTAGCATTTGTAAATTGAGAAATTATTTGTACTCATCAAGGTTAATTGCAATTATAACAAAAGCCTGTAGGCCGAATATGGTAGATTAAGAGGAAAATTCCATTTCGTCAGATTCATACCAATAATGACAGAACAAAATTTGGTGGGAATATACGGATAGGAAAGACGATTGGTAGTCAAGATGAGAATCAATGGAAATATCGCAATATCTCGGAATATTTCCTTAATTGTCCTTCTCCATGTCGTCCGTACGGCCACTGTTTGGCCGCTTACGCTCTTCAAAGAAGCATAATAGGATTTATCTCTTCATTTGGTTCAAGTAAAAATGAGAAAATAAAATAACTCTAAAATTATCATCATTATTATTTAGTCGCGGTGACGTCATCACAACATCTGATGAATGTTTCAATAGATGCTTCAATAAAAAAAGGGCATGGAGGTACAGGTTGGTACTTTCAGCTATCAAAAATTATCATTTCAAACCCCGTTAACTTGTTTACAGTAGCCGAATACCTCACATGCAAGAGGCGAACAGTAATAGCTCTCTAGCATCAGGAATAATTAAAATATCCAAGAAATCATTCCCCACCCCCAAAAGTAGGTGCAGAATGTGATGCGGGGGAGTTCGGAAAGTGTACCATAACTACTTCCACGCTTCTGATCTGCATGTGTTATCACATATGGGCAAAATCTACATAGAAATACCTTTTCAAAGAGCATTTACCAAAGTTCATACGTCACATGATGCCAGCAGAATCGGAACAAGAGCCCAAGGGGCTTCAATATACGCCCGTATATCTGGAATTACACTGGTCTGAATTTCTAGATTGTTAATGGCCTTCATCCAAATTGGTAGCTAGCAATCCAGAGAAAGGTCTACGATTTTATGCTTCTGAGAATGTTACATACATCACATCTTATATTGAATGATAAACTAAAATGGGCTGAACTCTTGGTAACTAGGTGACCTTGAAACAAGAGTCGAGAGCTCACATATCCCACAATGAAATCGACAATAGTCAAACACAAGAAAATAGTAGTTTTCTTTCAAATGGATTCCTTTCAGGCGAGAAAATTTTCCATGAAGGTAGAAGAATGTGAAGAAAGTGATGAAGTAAACCTTTGTTCTTGAGTTAATAAACAGGTCTAAAGTTCATAAAGGACCCCTCTCCCCATTAAATTAGTAAATGTATGGTTTCTATTTCACAAGAATTTAAGTAAATGTAGCCATTTCTTACATGTATCAAACATGAGAGAAAACTCCACAGGACAAATGCCATATACATGTAGGGGAGACAAGTCTGAATATTCCAACCTATCACATATAGGTAGCTAAACTTGACTTTTGACAAATTGATCTCTCTTTGCAATGCGAGTAAGCTATACCCAAAGTTTGTTATCAATCCATACCTTGAAACTAGAGATATCGCATGGACAACTAATGTTAATGGGTGAATGGACAGAATGCAACATCGCATTACATGATCTCGTCTTCGACAGGTATATGAAAATGTGACACTTAATGATTTCTTGGGTTTGGGGTCACAGAGACCTTGATCTTTGACCCACATTTTGATTTGTAACACATCATGTCCCTCTAATGTATCTACTGGCACAAAAAAGGTTATTTTTAGTAATTTCTAATTTGTGGGTCACAGTGACCTTGACCTTTAATCTTGACCTACATGTTGGTACACGACACATTGTCTTCCCTCAATATCTCAATCATCTTCACAAGTCCAGGTAAATCCTAAATCCTTGGAGAGGGTTTACCTTGACATTTTTGGTCTTTCGAGTGAGTTCTTGAGTCGACGCCTCCATTATACAATCTCGTACATTTCATCCACCGCGCTTGTTTTGAATAAGCATGTCGGTATCCCAAGCTTGCGGTTTTTGCTTTGACTTCTGATGTTGATTTCAACTTGACATCAAAGCAGTTGAGTCCGCAATGAAATTCAATCCTGTCATATCTCATACCCAGCAGCGGATTGGCCTAATCAACTGGCTTAGCGCGTTCACTGATTGGGTTGATTTAGAGGAAACCTCTTTATCTATTTATATCCAGAACTCATATGGGTAACTACATGTAACCAAGCCAGTGTATCGATCCTAACAGATCGATCGATACACTGGCTCGTGGGGATGTGTATCAATGGACACAAAAAATCATGATTTTTAACAAATTCATGATTTTGGGGGTCACAGTGACCTTGACCTTCGGCCTTGACCTACATTTTGGTATGTGACACATCGTGTCCCCCTCATGTATCTACTGACACAAAAAAAGTTATTTTTAATAATTCCCTGATTTTGGGGTCAGTGATCTTTGACCTTCGACCTTGACCTATATTTTGGTATGCGACACCTCGTTTCCCCCTATTGAATCCACTCACAAAAAATTTGAAATTTTTAATGATTTCCTGATTTTTCCAGGACACTGACATTTGACCCCTGACCTCGACCTACATTTTGTGTGCAACACATCGTTCCCCCTAGGGCATCCACTCACCAACAATTAGAACTGTAGATAGAAAACTGTCAATGATCAATGATTTCCTGATTTTAGGCAAGTGACCTTTGACCTCTGACCTTGACCTCAATTTTGGTATGCGACACATCGTCTCCACCTAGCGTATCCACTCACAAAAAATTGCAACTGTGGATAGAAAACGTTCACAGATATAGACCGGACACGAACACTTCAGTGATTTCCTGTTTTTTAGGCCAGTGACCTTTGACCTCTGACCTTGACCTTCATTTTGGTACGCGACACGTCGTTTCCCCATAGGGTATCCACTCACCAAAAATTGGAACTGTAAATAGAAAACTGTGCCAGATATAGACCGGACACGGGGGACGGACGGACGGACGGACAGACGGACGGACGGACGGAAACCGCCATCACATAATACGTCCGCCTTTTTGGCGGGCGTATAAAAACCAATTGGAAAACCAACCGAAATTTCGACAATAAATGCTGCCACATGTTATTACGTCACTATGACGTTATACAACGGTAATATTAAGGTATGTTAACTTGTGCTAATGGACCAGGCCTTGCCCACAAAGTATGTGAAGTTTCACCTCTTCAGCGACAGAAATAACTAATAGACCCGAGGAACCATTTCCCTGCCCCCATTCCATGAGTTCGGAATACTGGTAGGGGTGGGGTTAAGAAAGTGTGTTTTGCTACCGTTAAGCTACCGATCTGCAACGGTTATCACATATGGATAACATCTACACACATGTACCTCTTCGAAAAACTTCAAACTACAATTTGCCACCTAGGGTGGTACCGATCGGTGAAATTTTAGGTATTGACCCATGGACTACCAAGGGTCCAAATATTAAGAGAAATATCACTTTAATGTGACCATCGATAACTTTGCAAATATTTAAAGCATCACCTTTATATTTGCACATGAGTAGTGTGACTAACGTCACAGGACCTACAAAGTAAAGCGAGGAAGATGACTTTGGGGTCCAAGCGTGATGTTTTAGTCACCGAGATGACTTGGGGGTCCAAGCGTAATGTTATAAGTCACTTAAGTAGGTCAAATTTTCGTAAAAAGTGGCTTAGCTCAGAACTTGCTGGTAACAATGAACGTTCATGCCAAAAATCTGGGTTCTAATGTCAACTGTTCTCCTTATTTTGCCGACGAAAGGATTCGGATGGACTCACTGAATATCGGACAATTTGTAAATGAGAACCTACTTCGTAGGAATATGTATATGATTGTTATTGATTTGGTCGCACAAAGTGTATTGGAATCTGAATAGGTTTACTTATTTGTACTGGGTCTCCGTACATGAGTATTGTGACTAACGTCACAGGACCTACGAAGTAGGGTCAAGAAGATGACTTCAAGTGTAATGGTATAGGTCACCTAATTAGCAGGTCAAATTTTAATCAGAAATAGGTCAGCTCGGAACTTGCTGGTAACAGTCTCCTAATGCACTTTCATGCCAAAAATCAAGGTTCTATTTTCAACGGTTCTCCTTATTTTGCCGACGAAATGATTCGGATTAACTGACTCACTCACTCACTCATTACCGGACAATTTGCAAAAGAGAGCCTAATACGTAGGAATAAAGTGATTCGCGGTATGGTATTATACAGATGAAAGAGTGGCAGGAAACGTGACACGGTTCTGTACTATGACGTAACAACAAAATAAAATTCTGTATGACGTATTTATTCGCATTCACCGGTCTGAGATAAAATTATGTCATACTGCATCATGATGATAGATAATACTACATACAACTGCTCAGGGAAACGATGAGGTTATGTTTGTTGTAGTACTGACACAGAGATAAACTTTATAATAATACGGACGAATCCGACACGATGAGTTTCATGCATTCACCATGTCGGCCTCGTCACAAAACCCTACAAAAATGGACGGCGTTTTATAATATTATAAGATTGTTAAAATTATTATATTTTATAATATTATCCGCATCATGACATTAACTACCGTCAGTGCAGCTTCCACAATTTATTTCTTCAACTTTGGGCCAGCTTAAATTGTTGAATGGTTTGTTTCAGTCTCAAAATGCGGGCTATATTCATTTAACTAGTCAACATAACGTACATGGCGAAACTGCACTGCACCTGGATGTGTTTAGATAAAGGATTAAAACTTGCTACATGCACTGTGTACTGACTAAAATCTAGCCGGTATGGATAGGTGCCTAGGTGTTAAATGTTAATTATACATTTTGAGAAGAGTAAATATGATGACGAATGCTAACAGAACATACTGTATGTTGTATAGGCTTATGATAAACCGACCTGATAAACCCAGGGATTCATTCACGTCGGTTCTACGTACCGAATTTCGGTTCGTAGATTGAGTTTAAAAACTCAATTTTTCAGTTCAAAACTCAATTTTTTTGAGTAAAAAATCAGTATTTGTCACCAAAATATTTATACTCAATTTGTGCGTTGGAAACTGAATTTTCAAGCTCCGGAAACTGAATTTTCAAGCTTCATAAATTCGAAATTTCAATACGTGATTGTCGGGAAATCATCTGGTAAAACTCAAATGAGCACCATGGTCGCGGTAGTAAATGTAAATCTGTCGGCAGCAGGGGTAGAATTTCGACGCGAATCCGGGAATCTTTCTCGTAAAAACTCGCCTAAAATGGAACTTGCGCGAATCAGAGCTTAGCGTAATCAGTGTGGTGTTAATTCAGGGAGATTTATTCAATATTTCACGGAAAATTCAAGTCAAATAGCTGACCTGTAATCAGAAAACCCCGAGACATCTTTTCGTGGCTGCAAAACGGATGTTTTGATGACGTAACGTGCAAACTACACCTCGGAAACCTTTGCGCGTTTATTTTTTGGAAGCCTTTAATGCTCTCTGTGAAGGTTCCCGACTGGCGCCAGATGGCGCTAGTGTGAATGCTAAACACGCGGTCGTCAAATGGAAAGTACATGAGCGTGAAAATGAAAACCTGGGACGTTTGGAGTTTATTTAGCAGATAATTTTGATTCGGATTCATTCATAATTAGAATGACAAACATTTTCCCAGAGGCAGCACATCAGGAGAAGTAGAATTAAGCGGTAAGAAATTTATGAAAATATAAATGGATCGTTTCTTCAGAGACATTGCCTGCATGAGACCTGTCATGAACAACAACAACAGCAACAGCAACGCGGTCGACCCTTACGTTGAGAACACAAATTTCTTTAGAAGTCAGTTTATTTGAGGGCAAGATTTTAAATTTATCGGCACTGCACTTCTTGCTTATGTCGGTGGCTCTTGATTTTTTTTTGGTAATTTTGATCTTCCACTGTAAAAAACATCGCGGTATTAAATGAAAAATATGTGAGACAAAAATATCAAGAATTTATTTATTTTTTAATGTTTTTGCATATCTGTTATAAATCCCTGGCAAATTGTTCGGCCTACTCTTTATCAGGTTCATTAATAATAATTGTTTGTTTTACGTTAACATCAACTGCTTGACAGGAAATAGGGCAGGTGGTCAGATTTTATTTATATCTTTTGTCTTGCAATGCAGACAGTCCCAATTGATTTGTTTTTCATATGCAATACAAAGATAAAATAAAAAATATTCAGAGTATACACATGTATACTTACCATGTAGTAAAAATGGTTAGGTTGAATCCATTTGTGGAATCCAATACAATCATCGTGTAACTATTTTATAAACTAGTATGATTTTTTTTTCATCGTTTCTTTCTGACAACATAATGGAAATGAGTAATCGCAATCAATAACACAAAATGATTTTAATTACACAAAAGGTTAAAAATACATCAATTGGTAACAGTAAACAAGGTTCATAGAAGATAATATTTACCCTGGTTTGTAAAAAAAATTATATACTCAACTTCGGGGGGAAAAAATGACCCTGGTTTGTAAAAAATTTATATACTCAACTTTAGGGGGAAAAAATGCCGATAAATTTTATTTTAACTCAATTTGACTGTAAAAAAACTCAATTTTCTGGATTTCGGTTCGTAAAATTTGGACTTCTATGAATCCCTGAAACCATAGAGCCTACGGTTCTAGTAGGATCCATGGATAAACAAAGCCTTGTTCTGATACATGTGTTTCCTGATTTAAAGTCCACCCTGGTTCTTCGACCTAAAAAAGCATGAAATTCATACAGAAGCTCAAGAAATCCTAGCTGCTGAATAGCTGTCCATTTATCATCCGTCTTCTGTAATCGATAGAAAACAAATTCCAAGTTACTAATGACCCCCCCTCTACACCCAGCTTAGTTACACATGACCCCCCTCCCCCCTTCGTATAGCTTGAAGTTATTGATGACCCCTCCTCAAATTCCACCGCCCCCCCCCCTCCCTCAGGATCAATTTTGAATGCTCCCTTACATATATCTGAACGCACAATTGTGCACTCTACGGGCACAACTGTGCAAAACCGAGTACTTGAGGTACACACATTTGTAGATGTTCAATTCAGTAAGAGGAATGTGTACTTACAAACACAACTGTTTGAAAAGCCAACAGCATATTTTTGTTTATATTGACGTGTACCTGTGGCACACAATATGTGTACTTTTTGTAAGGTCGTTATATATACATGGCATTGTGACTAACGTCACAGGATAGGGTAGGCATAGGACCCCGACGCGAACTGAACTCCTGGAAATTCCCCCCTTCCCCACAGTCGAAATCCTGCCTATATTAAGATGGGCACTGCCCAAGTCAGAATCAGCAGTGATTTTCATAAAAAATCACCAAAAATTGTCATCAAAAGCATGTCAACTCAGAACATGCTGGTAACAGTCCCCTAATGCACCTTCATGCCAAAAATCAAGGTTCTAATGTCAATGGTTCTCCATATTTTGCCAACGAAAGGATTCGGATGGACTGACTCACTCACTCACTCATTGCCGGGCAATTTGCAAATGAGAGCCTAACATTATATAACGTGATAGCCTAATATTATATGAGAGAAATAACAAATATGGCGGGCCATTTTCCTGATAACGGAGCAGCTGTTGCATTAGATCACTTAATTGTAACATAGCGTTATCATGCCTTGTATCCTCAAGTGATCCACACGAAAATGTAAATTGCTTCTGATAATGACAGACAACAATCCTGTAGTTTATAGATGGTTTGAAAAGAGAAACAAAACGATATTACCAAAACGATATTATCTCCCCTTGTCAGCCTGGGGGGACTTGGGACACGAACTTTGTAAACAAAACCTATATAGACACGATGACTCATCTGCCAAATCCATAGGGCAAAATGAGTGATAACTCCATGTGCATTGATCGGTCCGTGCATCTCCAGTGCCGAATTGAATAGGTGAGGCGAGAATAAGATCTTTTCTTGGTAGCAAAATGCATGCTTTTCACAGAACACTATATACATATTCGTGTCACCAACTAAATCAGCTAAATTTAATAATATAACATCAGCAAAGATTTGTTCACTTATGCCCTTGCATCAATACCCATAGGGACACATGTTCCTGCGGTAGATTAAAGTACCAAGCAGATTGGGCTCTCTGAGGATCCATTGTGATCAGTGTCTGTAGAGCCTAATTTTCAAAATTCGAAATTCAAATTTTTTTTTGTAGTTTTGGTTAGGTTTTTGTTAGGATTAAGGTTTTGTTAGGGTATGTTTGTTTGGGTCATCGTCGCTGTGTGACCAATAAGGTTAGGTGCGACGTTAAAATTCAAACAAGCAACCAACCATGTTCCTGCGACAGAACGCAACCCCTCTGTACCACTAATGAAATGCTTTTCTGTGGTAACTTCCTTTAGCAAGAAAATGCCATATGCCGGTTTGAATCAGAATGAACCGAATGGATGATCGTAGAAAATTAGCATAATCTGATCATTATTTGGGTGAAGGAAGAGAGATGCTGTCTTTAGGCCATTACAAAATGATAGTCTTGATCCCAAAAAGTCAACATGATGGAGATAGGGGTATGGCCTAGACACTCTAAGAATATGGAATTTTCAAATCCTAGTTAAGAGCCAATAGAGAGAGGATGTGTCCACTGGTAAGCTTACAAATTGAACTTCCAAAGCGTTTCCCACATAATACACTATACAGCAAACACAAAAATAAATTAAACTAGGATTCACTCCCCACCTCTTTCATCACTCTCTTCTCCCTTCCATCAACGATCTCCTCCTTTCAAGCATGCTTCTTCCCTCTTCCATAATCCCTCCTCCCTTCCATCAACGATCTCCTCCCTTCGAGCGTTCCTCTCCCTCTTCCATCACCCCCTCCTCCCTTTCATCAACGATCTCCTCCCTTCAAGCTATCCTCTCCCCTCTCCCGTCATCCCTCCTTCCTTCCATCAAAGGATCTCCTCCCTTTAAACTATCTTCCTCCGCTTCCATCACCACCTCCTTCATTCCACCAACACAAACCTCTTCATCTTCACCCAATCAACCGTGTCTCGTAGCTAGAAAACATCAATGATTCTTAAGGCATGTTCGTCGTCCTCAACCAAACATCACTGAGAACGCACATTTAATAGCTCAACGCATACCAGTCTACACTAAACGTGTAGGTGTCGCACTGTCGAAATCAAATAACCTGGTACACTTACAAGTTTTGGGGTTACATGTAGATCGTCTGTTAGCCGTTGGATACGTGTAGTCACCAAACGGCTCCAGGACCTATCCAGTAAGTGATGACCTCATACGTATAATTACACGTTAAAAGTTACAAGTTGTGCAACAGATTTCTAACAAAAAGTCGCAATATGCCCCCCCCCCCCCCCCCCCCAGATTTTCTACATATCTCCGAAACCACAAAATAATAAAAGCTGACACTTTTTCATGGCCTATCATTTTGATGTCATTTTGAGCCTATTTTCGTAGTCCTCTGGGGCATAGGAAAATTCGTCTTTGTCTAAATTGTATACTGTGGGTATTGTGGTTGAAAATCTAATTCTCAACAAAGATGCTTCTATGCACGATGTGGGGGATAATTGCACTGGTAGCGAAGATGAACGTATACACTCAGTTGGTGACTTGAACTTCACTCCAGATGCTGATGTGACTTCTCACCTCTCGTGGTGAGATATTACTCATGCGAGATCCATGAAAGGCAAACAAGGATGTGTAGGTAGTTCTATTGTCAGCAAAGATACATCTATACACTTGAACTTCACCTCAGACATCAACATGATTTCTGAGCTCACGAGGGAAGATGCTGGTAATAAGCGATCCTTGGTAGGCAAGAATGCAACTCCTTTGAACCAGAGGTAGAAAGACAAGTTTGGGAAGATAAGATATCTGAAAATATGTACAAAGCAAAAATTACCGACAGAATAAAAGAAAAACTACAGACAATTCAGAGGAAGATGGGATCTATAATCAAACAGTACATGCAAAATAGTGGCTAAATTAACACAATATATTTCTTAGTCTGTACAGTTTTGTGTGCTATTTATATATATAAACTTAATCAGTCACCGACCTTCCTTCAATAGAATTACAGAGGATTTTGACAAAATTTAAATGAGCTTCAGTTGTTAGCTCAAGATTATGAACCTTCAGGTTTTTACTCCAAAAGACTTATATTTGGGAAGCACATAAGGATAAAATGGAATACCCCCAGTATACAGCATACCATTAGTAGGCCTTAGAATAACATGGGAAAGCTACAGATGGATCCAAAAGAATGAGTGCTTTACATAGCCATGTTGACGTAAAGAAAGACTTTCAAGTTCGTGTTACTTTGTATTCGTGTTAGCTCGTGTTAGTGTCACAGAGTGTGGCTGGGATACAAATCATCACAAGGATCACTGTTGGTTATTTTGATGTTTTAGAGAAATCCCTGTTAGAGGATCAGAATAATCTCTGCTAATCTCACAAATACACACGGTCACAGAAATATGCAGTCAAAAAAATTTTCTGTGGGGTCATATGACTTCTTGTCAGCACGCTGGCATGTTTTTTCCACCACCCTTTTTATGTTGCCTTTAATTTAACTCTATTTGGCCTGGGCGAAAATGTATGGAAACAGCCGAACAGTACTTTCGCCCACATCAAACTTCCGATAAGTTGAAAGATTACCATGGGTAAAGCTCGTGAAACTCTCAAGCAGAACGAACGCGATCAAGGAAAAAACTGTCTCAATATTCATACACCGATAATGATAGTTTGGAATATTCTTGGTAAAAAGGCCAAGTCCAGTGTTCGTCATCTCAAAGAAGATCAGGTGAGATCTGACAAATCGGATATTGGTAATAAGATAAACGAGACGATGGCTAAATAATTCTTCGTCAGATAATTATGTACTTGAATTTCAAAGGTTAAAAACAAATAAACAAAATTATTTTTTTTCTGCTAATAGTTAGGGTGTTGACGATATGTTTTCAACCGATCAACTGCATATTTTACTCGAGAAAGCTTTCTCTTTTGATGCAGGCCCAGTTAATATTCATTATCAACTTTAGAAATATTTGCCAGAATCTTCTCCTGAGACCTTATTGTTCGTATCTTATAGAACTTAGTTGACAGAGAATTTTCCGCTGTCATGGCATAATGTCATTGTAATACCGATCCCCAAACCTGACAGTAATGATTCAGACCCACATAACTAACTAATCATGGACTAGCTGTGTTTGTAAAACAATGGCGCGTATGATTCATGATGACCTTGTTTGGTACCTAAAAACTGATATTCACGCTGGTTTGCGTAATAAGTACCATTGACAATAATGTTGATGGATTAGTGTCTTACGCCAAGAATGCATCTGTTAAGAAGGAACATATGGTTTCTATATATTTTTTTATATTTAGAAAAGACTTCTGATAATTCGCAGAAATACGGGATTTTAAGGGTGGAGGGGGGGGGGGGCACGATGGTCCCTACCAAACCTTCTACCCTATATTCGCAGGAAGAAAAACTTGAGGGCCAACACTCCATGACTTTATATTTTGTCATATCGGGGTCATTTTGTATCTATTTGCATTTATCCCCCGAGCAGAGGATCATGGATAAATTCATAATGGCGACCACGTCGGAAAGGTGCTGTTTTCGTGATTTTCCTTCAAACATCCTACATTTCTGCGACGAAAAGTGGACAAATGATATTTATTTCACATCAGATTAGTATTTACCAATTTATCATGCAGTTTTTGCGAAGAAAGTAGAGCTTGACCCAATAATATAGTGTGATAAGTTTCAGCCCTCTAGCTCAAGTGATAAGAAATATATATGGGGGGCCGAAATGCCTGACCACCCTCCTCAACCGGCCTGGACAGGTGTCAAATCTCCAAGGCCAGATAGGGTTAAATTACCTTCATGCTATGGAATTAATCGATTTTTATATCAAAATTTTATATAATAGACACTTCCAGATTGGTGTAGGTAAAACCATGTCTGATCATTTCGATCAAGATCAAGGTGTCCCACAGCGCAGCATAATATCTACTACTCAGTTTACTAACAAGGTCAATAGCTTAGCCACAGTCCATTGATGGATAACTATTTGTAGACGATTTCATCATGTCATGTTCTGGAATACTCCTGCATACATGGAGAGAACGTTGTAGCTTTGTCTAAATAAGATCCAGACTTGCTTTCTAGAAAATGGTTTCAGTTTGTCCTGTGTTTGCCAAAGTAAACTAGAGGTTCCGCTTTGACCCTTGAGTTGCCGCTCCGGCATGAAGCCTATGCTGGTTGTTTTTTAAGCAAAAACATACGTCTCCCCCAACCTCCCACCTTGCCTTGAGTGGGCACATAATTTAAGGGAAAGTGCTATAAAATAAGTATCCTAAACAAAGCTGCGCATCTAAAAATATAAATTACAAAGAGGCGATTACTCCAGTGAGGAGTCGGGATTTCTATAGCAATGAGCAATAGAAAGATGGAAAACATACAAGAGCCACACCTATAGTATACATGCTGTACCATATAGAACAAAAATTGGACAGACAGATAAGCACATTTTGCATGGACCCACACAAGCACTAGCTCACACCCAAACCTAATTAGATCATAAGGCCATTTCAATGAAGCTTCCATCCAAGTTTGGTGAAATTCCGTCGAGTAGTTCTCCAGATATCTTGCAGACAAGGTATGTATAGACATGAACAATTAGATGGATGGACGGACGATGGACATGGATAAATGCACACACACACCCAAACCTAATCAAATGAGGGGACTATCCCAATGAACCTTCCATCCAAGTTTGGTGAAATTCTGTCCAGTAGTTCTTCAGATATCTTGCAGAAAGGGCCTGTATATACATATACATGTACAAGTACATGGACAGACGGACGGACACCGAACATGGACGAACGCACACACAAACCAAAACCTAATCAGATGAGAGGGCCATCCCAATAAAGCTTCCATCCAAGTTTGGTGAACTTCCGTCATGTAGTTCTCCAGATATCTTGCAGACAAGGCCTGAATATACATGTACAAGTAGCTGAACGGACGGACGGACACCCGACACGGATGAATGTATGCACACATACACTAAAACCTGATCAAATGAGGGGGCTATCCCAATGAAGCTTCCATCCAAGTTTTGGTGAAATTTCATCCAGTAGTTCTCAAGATATCTTGCAGACAAAGCCTTTATATACATGTACAAGTAGATGGACGGACAGACGGACATCGGACACGGATGAACGCATGCACACACACCAAAACCTAATCAAATAAGGGGGCTATCCCAATGAAGCTTCCATCCAAGTTTGGTGAAATTCCGTCCAGTAGTTCTCAAGATATCTTGCAGACAATGCCTGTATATACATGTACAAGTAGATGGACGGACGGACGGATACCGGACACGAATGAATGCACGCACACACACCAAAACCTAATCAAATGAGGGGGCTATCCCACTGAAGCTTCCATCCAAGTTTGGTGGAATTCCATCCAGTAGTTCTTAAGATATCTTGCAGACAAGGCCTGTATATGCATGTACAAGTAGATGGAGAGACGGACGGACACCGGACATGGATGAATGCACGCACACACACCAAAACCTAATCAAATGAGGGGGCTATCCCAATGAAGCTTCCATCCAAGTTTGGTGAAATTCCATCCAGTAGTTCTCGAGATATCTTGCAGACAAGGCAAGGGGACGGACAGACATCCATCCAGACATCCAGACATCCAACCAGACAGACAGACAGCACAAACACTAGATGTCTCCCCCCAACATAGTTGGGGGAGACATAATAAAAAAGGATGCTAGGTGGGCATCTTTCCTTTTCTATATGTACATGGAATGTTGATATGAAATCAGTCAAAACGCATTGAGAGACATTTGCCGAGTTTTGACCAAAAATCTCCATTTTGCCGCCGACTAACCTGAATGTGTTAGATCCAGCTTTATATCAAGGACTAAGACTTTTTTCTCGGAACATATCGAACATCCCCTATGGAAGGTTTATATATTGAGGCAGATGAAATTCCGTGGAACTTCCGAAGATTCAACCTGTCACTGCAATATGAAACGATATTGCGGGCAAATAGTTCAAGTCGTGTTTATAACTATGTATTTAAGTCTCAGCACGTACATTTATATTCAAAGAGACCGACTCTTGTTCCACCTTTTGAAATTGGCATAAAACCACACATTTTTTCAGCCGGTATTAGTATTGATAATTTGTTTCCTTTTAACCTCCGCCATTTCCACCTTGGCAGTTAGCCAAACCGCAAGAATATATTTTTTACCCTGTTGCTCCTATATAAACAAGAATTATGTCTGCTGAGAGCAAAATGTCTATTGCATCCGTCTATATTTAGTGATGGTTCCAAAGAAGATGATCACGTGACGTGCGCTACTATTTTCGCTCCAAAACCAAAACCTATCGATTCCCATAGAAGAGTTACATATTTACTGCTGGGGCCAAACTCTTTTGGTTTCTCCAAGAAATCCCGGTATCGTTTTTTTTTCGTCTTTTTGACCCATCGAGATTCAATAGTTTTAGGTTGATCGAGAGAATTTCGAGAAATTTTGATCGACAAAGCTTCGAGAGAATATCGCGAAACCATCGATAGGCGAATGAATACAATTATGTCAATCATAGATTAATTGGTGCTACGCCGCTATGTGTGAGGGTGCTATAAAAAGTATATGTCCAGGTAAAATACTGAGCTGTGGCTGCTGCTTTAACAAGGTAATATTAACGTATCATGTCAACGCGACTTTAAAACAGACTGCATCAAATATCGCATTTTCTTTAGCAACTTTATTTCATTATACTTTATAAATGTAGTCTGACACTGATCTGTCCGGTTTAACATTTGACCGCACCCAAGCGTTGCATCTCCGGTCTTGACTATTTGAAATCAAACAGGGAATATCGCAGGCATTATATTTTGTTTTCATACAGGTTTTGTCTATTAACAACGGACTTTGGAAATACACTCATGTGGATTTATGTAGCATGGGTTTACATTGTATCAGTGGAGCCGAGCACATGCATGGGTTATTTAGTTTTAAATAGAACCAGAAGTACTTTTCAAGGAGTAACCTGGTTCCAAAATCTACGGGTGTATGTCAACAATGTAACAAGCTAGACAGGATACCAGGCTAGGCGGAGTCAAAAGCGGCACTAATTTCCATCGGTTTTTAATACGTTTTTGCTCGAATGAGAACAATTCCCGGAAGAGTCTCGACTGATTCGAGATATCGTTTTTCTTTCGAAAAAAAATTCTCGTCTTTTTGTCAGTACGCCCGCATTATTCGTTGTGTTTAATTATATCCACCAGCAGAATCTCACCGTATACAAGCAACAATTGAACTCAACATTGAAAGGGTGCTGAAAAACGATGACAAGAATCATGTGAACCCACAGATAAATACATTGTCTTCATATTTCTAAAACCTCACAAGAAAAGTAATCCCTGTGATGACCCGTATCACAGCCACGCTATAATTGTAACGGTCTATGTGGAGAAATTGAATAACATGACCACATGGCTCCTAGTACGGGTTTGAGCTGAGCTAGATCCAAATATTTCAGAGCGATGATGTAATAGCCCTATCAAGTAATATGTTGGAAAATGATGCACTATGTAACCGCCAAACAGTAAAACACGACCTAAACGAGGGAATATTTATTGAATTTAAGTTCGTCGTATTCAGAACAGGTCCGACGCCGACCAAGCGCTTCATTCTCCACCATATTTACAAGTCACAATGATTTGTACAGAGGGCAAGCCTCGGGGACGAAACTACCACAAACAAAATTTCACCGTAAACAAGCAACAGTTAACGCAACATTGGAAGGGTGAGGGGAAACGATGCCGACGTACTGACAGGAAGTCATATGACCCACCAGATAACACAACGACTGCATATTTATAAAACCTCACAAGAAGCAAAAGTGATGACCTGTATCACAGCCACGCTTTTATTGTAGCTGTCTTGTAGCTGGACATGACCACACGGCCCCCAACATGAGCTTGAGCTGATATAAAAATATTTCAGAGCGATAATGTTATAGCCCTATCAAATTATCTGTTCGAAAATAAAGAACTATGCAACCGCCAGATAGTAAAACACGGTCTAAACGAGGAAATATTTATTGAATTCAAATTATTTCCTTCTCAACTCTATCTAGCCATCTCAGACCATCCTCTGCCAGTCAACTTTTATCGTGTGCTTCAACACAGCGAAAAATATGGTAGCCGAATCTTTGTGAGCTTATCATATGGGGTTGCTTTAGCCTATTTGCAGAGCAGAGTATCATGGGTAAATTCACAATTATAAGCGTCTAGTCCGTCATTCAATATTCAGCCGTCGATTATTAATGTGTCACTTTATCACATGATTATTACCAATTTTTCGCGCAATTTGGAGGAAGAAAATTACAATAACCCTATCTGCGCATTGTGGCCCCCTACCAAACTTTCTCCAGAACAACAAAGAAGTGAAAGCTGATCTTCCGTGAGTTTTTGGTTTATCGCATTGGGGTCATTTTGAGCCTATTTGCATTTGCATAATTCGAAGATCTAATTCGTATAATAACAAGAGTGGCCACATCCGGCCTGAACAAGAAGTGGACAAAATACAGCGTTCGATCTACATTAAAATCGCTTAGTAGGACAAGAATATCGGAAACCTTAGGGCTTAGACCATTTCCTCCATGTAATCTTTCAGTGTAACAGATGGTTCAATTTGTCCTTCGATGACAGCCATCAACTGGCGATATAACTATTGTAATTACATTTCAATATCTTCCATGCATCCCCAGTAGAGAGGCGATACTGTAACATGTGCGTCATGAACATACACCTATTGCGATAGCAACTCACATGTGGCTAAAACTCTGATTAAATTTTAATGTCCCACATACTTCTCCAGAGGCGATTTGTTGTTCAATAAAATTCTCTCTCTTTTTTTGCAACGAGTTTGAAGAGTTCAATCTTATTTTATAATCGTTCTCCACACACCCAGATTAAGTTTAAGCCGTGTTGACGAGTAGATAGACGCCTTTCTTTTAGGGCTGCTTCTATAGTCGGATATGACTGGGGTTGCCGAGTGTTAAGACGGGCATCAACAGTTGCCCTGGGGTTCCGCTTTTCAAACATAACTTTGGGTCATTTGGAGGCGAGAGGAGAGTGGCTAAGGTATAATTCCCCACCCATTCAGCGTTTCCATAATAACCCCCTATCAAACTTTTTGCGCTATCCCCGGAACGACAAATAATTAGGATTTTACACTCAGGGACTTTATAGTTTATCATATTAGGGTCATTTTGAGCCTATTTGCATAACCCCCGAGGAGAGGATCATGAAGAAATTCAAGATGGCGGCCACATGGGGTACCAGAAAAGTTATGCTTTCGTCATTTTTCTTCAAAATTTCTGCTTTTCCGAGATGAAAAGTGGGCAAAAACTATTTTATTTCATATCACATGAATATTTACTGATTTATCATGGCATTTTTGTGAAGAAATTTCATAAATAAAAAATTGGAAAAATCTGACCGAAAAATCGATTAAAAAATGCCGCTTTTGAAGATGACTTGAATTTTTTTTTACATTTTCTGGTAGAGCTTGACCCAAGGCTATAGTGTGGTAAGTTCCAAGAAAAATAATTGGGGGGGGGGTGCCATTTCGGCCCCCCAGTCATGGAGGGGTCCCAAAAAGCCCAGGCCAGATAGGGTTAAGAAATAGCAGAATTATTGATTATGGCTTAAGAAAGGGCTGCTAAGGGACCATTCAAAATTTATCTTGAGGGGGGGAGCGGTGGAATTTGATGGGGGGTCACCAATAACTTCGAGCCCTGCGAAGGGGGGGGGTCATGTGTAACTAGACTGTGTGTAGAGGGGGGTCATCAGGAACTTGATAACTGATGATGATAAATGGACAGCTATTCAGCTAGGATTTCTCGGGCTTCTGTATGAATTTCATGTTTTTTAGGTGGAAGAACCAGGGTGGACTTTAGATCAGGAAACACATTTATCAGAACACGGCTTTGTTTATCCATGGAGCCTACTGAAACAGTAGGCTCTATGGTTTATCCTAAGCCTAAACAACATACAGAACCATAGATAGACCTATGTTCTGTTGGCATTAATCTCTGTACAAAGCTCCTGTAATGTAGTAGGACATGAGACTGGTGAATGGCTTTATAATCATATTTACTCTTCTCAAGATGTATTAAAAGCTGGATCCCTATTCATACCAGCTGGATTTGAGTTAGTACACAGTGCATCTAGCAAATCCTTTATTTAAACACATCCAGGTGCAGTGCAGCCTGGACATTGTGGACATTGACTAGCTAAATGAATATAGCCTGCATTTTGAGACTGAAACAAACCATTCAATAATTTATGCTGCCTCAAAGTTGAAGAAATAAATTGTGGCGTACTACAAGACAAGTTGTTGCAGGGTTTTTGTAGCGAAGCCGACATGATGAATGCATGAAATTAATCATGTCGGATTCGTCCGTATTTTTATAAAGTTTATCTCTGTGTCAGTATAACTAACATAACCTCATTGTTTCCCTGAGCGGTTGTATGTAGTATTATCTATCATCATGATGCAGTATGACATAATTTTATCTCAAACCGGTGAATGCGAATAAATACGTCATACAGAATGTAATCTCCGAGCTCTTCGCAGTTACGTCGTAGTGCAAAACTGTGTCACGTTCCCTGTCACTTTTTCATATGTATAATACCATACCGCGAATCACTTTATCAACGAATAGCTCTTCATTTCCTCCACCCTATATTTTTAGGTTATTTTGAACATGGTTTTTAAATAATTTTGTAATAACGCAATTTTTTCTATATATAAAGATATAAGGATTTCCACATATGTTTTACGATAATTGAGTCACAAAGTGATAAGTTATTATACATATACACAGTATATATCAGTATTATACAGTCAGCACATTTTAAAACAATATAAAAGATGTATACATGGTATATGGCGTAACATTAACTGTTCATAGTCATGAAGCCATTTGATGAGCATAAAACCGAACTGAAGTGAAAACTGAGGTAAAAAATAGAACAAAATAATATTGTTTAAAAATACATCTTTTATTTTACCACAATGTGATATAATGTTTTCTTAAAATGTTAAAATATATAATATGTATATGATTTATATGTTATCACTATGTGATCCATTATATTGTTTAAAATGTGCTATATAATATATGATGTGCCAAATTATTTAAAAACTATGCTCAAAATAACCTAAAAGTATAGGGTGGGGGAAATGTCCATCGGAGGAAATGTCCACCGGGGGAAATGCCCACTGGCGGAAATGTCAATGGTCAATGGGGAGAATGTCCGCTGGGGGAAATGTCCACTGGGGGAAATGACCTGTATTCGTTGGAATTGGGCGTGTGTTTGTGATGAGATGGGGGGGGGGTCATTGATAAATATTGTATCAGGTGAGGGGGTCACTGGTAACCTTCCAGCCAAAGGAGGGGGGTCACACATAACTCAGGGTGATCAGTTGAAAAATTTTGAAGATAAAGTTTTCGAGATAAATTTTGAACGGTCCCTAAGTTGTGCTTTTATTCATCACCGGCATAAACTGCGGTACGGGTGTTTCGTCTTTGTGTCCTGATTTTCGGACAGTACACACATTGTGGAGCGGTCTGAAGTGAAATGAGTTGCCAGCAATCTGTCCACACTAACGCGAAGCCTCAGTTACTGTAAAACTGGGTCGAATGTCGTGAATGTTTCTGCGAATAAAATGGACTGAAGTAAGTGAATGAATCGGAAATCTGAAAGACCATTGGGGAAAGCCTTGATTTGTATGTGTTCACAGGCAACCGTGAGAAATTCTTTTTCTCCCACCAAGTTTGTGATGCGGTTTTTGATCAATATTCAATAGGCCCACAGACCAGCAATATTAGTTAACCGCGTTTTTATTGACTATGAGATTCTGGAAAGATTGTTAATGTATGATTATTCTTCATTGTGAACCACGGTTTTGACACTATCACAGCAAAAATAGGCGAGGTACCAGGGCCCTCCCAGGCCCCGGACGCTCCAGGCCGGACACGCGTTCTAGCGTATTTCCGAGCAATAAGACAAGAAATCTTTGCAGATAGATACATAGTTTATTTACTTACGTCTCACTGTCTGTACACCACATGATAAGAGATACATAAAAAGTTAGAATATACAAATACCACTCTATACAGAGTTATGAGAGACGGTCTCACGTAAAATACAATCATAAAAAAGAAAAGTACCTAAAAACATAACCACCCCATTTTTACATATGCAGTAGTTTCCTACGTCTTTCTAATATAAGATGACAGGTTTTGGCACAAATACGAATGAAACTTTCGTTGGATAACATGACATACATCATTTGTCCATTGGACATATCGCATATATTGTCCCCTAGCTCTATCTGGCCTGGGGGGGGCACTTTCCGCCACCCAGTTGGTGTTTTGGGCCTATCTCCGGAACGACACAAAATTGAGAGCTGAAACTTCTTGACTTTTCAGATTATCATATTGGGGTCATTTTGAGCCTATTTGCCGGACCCCCCCCCCCCCTTGAGCAGAGAATCATGGATAAATTCAAAATGGCGGCCATGTGGGGTACCAGAAAAGTTATGTTTTCGTCATATTTCTTCAAAAATTTTGCTTTTCTGTATGCAAAAGTGGCTAAAATCTATTTTATTTCATATCACATTATTATTTGCTAATTTATCATGCAGATTTGGCGAAGAAAAAACAAAAATAAAAAATTAGAAAATTCTGACCAAAAAATGGTCCAAAAATGCTCTTTTTGAGAATGACGTCACAGTGCCGTCATTCATGGCGGCCATCTTGGATTTTTTTACATTTTACTGTAGAGCTTGACCCAATGATATAGTGTGGTAGGTTTCAGCCCCCTAGCCTTAGCGATAGCGAAAATATATAGGCGGGGGGTCACTCAAATTGCCCACCCCAAATTGCCCAGGCCGGATAGGGCTAACGTGGCATGCATTTTGAACTGTACCGAAGATGATCGTAGGCTGGGCATTCCGTAAGTACGTACCTCGATTTCCACCACATTTTGGCATATAGGGCACAATCGGTTTTCCACAGCTAAATTTTCGTACTTGCCCTTAAACTTTCTATCTATCTATGAAATGTATGACTTGCAGATATACTGTGGATACGTGAGCCGGCGAGGGAATGATATTCCATTCATATGCGGAATGGCGTGCTGTACTGAGGTCAAACGGAAACCAATGAGTGGTTTGTTTTGTTTAGCTTGTTACATAGTCCATAAATTGGGGTTGACCCCCTAATCAGATTATTGCGCAAAGCGGCTGGACAGTGGTGAAACGGTGGACGAAAGTTTAGTTTTCTGCCGGCAGCCAGATGTAACAGATGTGTTTGTAAATACGTCTCTGGCCAGAGACAAGTGACAATGTCTTGTACTTCGTCTGTGAATGTCTATGTTCCTCTGTAACTGAGTGGTAATTCACTTTGGAGAGCTCCGGCTTTATGGAAGTTCTGTGTTACACTGTGCGTGGTATTCAGCAAAGCATGTACATGTACGGCGTACATGTGTTGTGATTGACATTGACAATGGTGACCTCGGTTCTTGCTGTTAAAACCGGTTCGCGTGACGCGTTTCGGGCGGAATGGAAATTCGGTGTGAGATGTTAACCACGATGCTGGGCCCCAACTGTGCACGATAAGTATGACTGTAATTATGAAATAATTAGTGGCGCCACAGTAGTTTAAATTCCTAATTTTCTAATCATGAAATAATTGTGAATATGTTGATTGTTGTTGATGTAATTTGTCCTGTAAATGGCAGTGTTATGCGGGAAATTAAATACCGTAATATGTTAAAAGGCTGTGTTGGTTTCACCCTTTTTCCTGTTTACCAGACTGGCAGAATTCTTGGAATTACAGATCAAAATTACGTAACAGGAAACTGGCGAGCTTGCCCGGATTCTTTCCGGAAAATTTCTAGCCTATTTTTGGATTATTTCGTGTGAAAGTTTATAGCCAGCATATTCATTGTGGATTTACGGGTGCAACCAAACATGGGTTTTGAGGTAGGAAAGTTCGCTAAGAATCCCACTCTAGAGGATATCACAGCTTGAGAAAATCTGAGCTTTTGGAGGTGGCTAAATATTTCAAAATTATTAGTGTGAAGCCAGGAATGAAAAAGTATGAAATAAAGAAATCAGTTTTGGAATTTTTAGTTCAAAATGAGATTTTGCCAGCTTCAGCTTCAGCTTGAGTTCAGTGGAATACAAGACTACTGGTGCGAGTGCATTGGAAATAAGGAAGTTAGAGTTGGATTATCAAAAGGAAATAAGGGAGTTTGAGGTACAAAAGGAGTTGGAATTT
>JAVTVY010000021.1:0-33174 GCA_036873755.1 Hanleya hanleyi
GGGGGGGGCATTATGGCCCCCCTACCAAACATTCTGCGCTATCTCCGGAACGACGAAAAATGGAGTGCTGAAACTCCGGGACTTCATAGTTTATCGTATTGGAGTTATTTTGAGCCCATTTGCATAACCCCCTGAGCAGAGGATCATGGGTAAATTCAAGATGGCGGACACGTGGGGTACCAGAAAAGTGATGTTTTTGTCATATTTCTTCAAAATTTCTGATTTTCCGCGATGAAAAGTGGGCAAGAACTATTTTATTTCACATTACATTAATATTTACTAATTTATCGTGCAGTTTTTGCGGAGAAATTGCATAAATGAAAAATTAGGAAAATCCGACCGAAAAATCGACCAAAAATGCTGTTTTTGAAAATGACGTCACTGTGATGTCATGAAAGCGGCCATCTTGGATTTTTTAAAGATTTGTTGGTAGAGCTTGACCCAAGGGTATAGTGTGATAAGTTTCAGCTCCCTAGCTCAAGGGATAAGAAAAATAATTAGGGGGGGGGGGGCATTTTGGAAGCCTGGACAGGTCCCAAAAAGACCAGGCCACATAGGGTTTAACATTCATGAGACGAGATGAAATTTAAAAAAGCTAAATACGGAGTAGACTTGTAGCGCTTCTGTTTGGCTGACATGCCGAATGACGCACACTGGCATTCTGACATCAGTCGGCGACTTCATTAATGAATTATTTACGCTCGACAAAGCCGTTTACCAGGGCTCCAGACAGCAGAAGAGATTGAGGGAGGGAATGGCCTGATACCAGTGGTGGAATCACCAAGGAATCGCCTTGTTGGTTTCTTGAATATCTTGCCATCATCAGATTCCTCAGTAGGTCCATCATGTGTGTTTTAATACAATGTTAATGCTCTAACACTTTATTGATGGTATGGAATTTTCTGCATTTCTGTTTTCTTTTTCAATCTCTGAAAGAGGCGTCCAGCAGGCAGCAACTTTCACGGGATAATGTCCAGGCGCATTCGTGGCATCACTATCTACTGAAAAGCTCGAGAAGGGCAATGTTTATGCATATTATGATGCAAACATCGCATTTCAAATACAGATATCTATCACATATGACCATCTCTAGGCACAAAACAAATTTACATTTGGCACCTCCGAGTGGATCTGTAACAGCGCTACGGCTGTAGATTTTATATTATTATAATTTAGTTTCAGAACTTGCTTATCAATCTCATTTATACATATTTTTTTATTTGCACATTTTATCATTTTGATTTTAAAATTAATCATTTCACGGACAAATATATTCTTTATATATTTTTGCAGATCATAAATTTGAATTCAATTCTATACATTAAACATATAGCTTTCTGTCCTGTAAATATCCTGGCTAAATATATATCCATTATTTGTCCTTTCGTCAGCTGTACATTGAAACATGTTATTCTTTCGTCTTATTTTCCCAGTCCGCCGCGCTATTGTTAAATGCCATTTTACTCAAAGTGTCCGAGCTTGAGTCCTTCCGAAGTTTAGTGCCAGGCCACCCCAGGCGGTTCTTCAATTGTTCTACTGGGTTGGTCTGTAGATATAGAGGAAATGGATCTGTTTATTGATTGTCTTTATTATGTAACTATCTCTTGTATGTAACTCTCCTGGTTCTGCCAAACCTGTCGTTCCTGTTATTTTGTTATTTACCTAAAATTTGGTGCATCTTGTGCAAGGTAAATGTTTAAATTGATAGATAACTTTTATCGTGAAATCCTTCAAATTTACCTACTGGATCGTTTACAGTTGATGTGTTCGGCCAATTCGTTTATTACCATTGCAGGGGCAAGTTGCCACTGATATCATTTGAACATCGTCTTTGATAGGGATCTGAAAAAGTCCACAAACAAACAACACGCCAATGTTCCACCTAAACCTGGCGCTGGTTGTAGGAAGAGTAAATTGATGATGGAAATTTCACGTTGGGCCCAGTATCATTTACGCGGTGAAGGTGACCATTCAGAATCTCCCTACGTTGTGAATACTGCCCCTAAAGGAATGGCAGCACACACCATTGAAGGCGTCACTCTTCCACGCTGCTTTCAATTTTGGTTTCGGCAATCAATACACATATCTTGGTGATCAGAAACGTGACACCTTTAGTATTGTCTTCAAAAGTATCAGAATTTTAATAACTGATGAAATCAGCATGATGAAGAGTGACCTGCAAAATCAACTGAATCTTCGCCCCAAGATCTGTTTGGTGGTGTCAGTGTTCTTCTGTTTGGCCATGTGATTCAGTTCAAGCCAGTTATGGGATCTTACATATTACTGAGCCACACTCTAAAGATTTCAAACCCGATCATCTCATTAAACCATTATGAGACGAATTTCAATACGTAGAATTGACGAAGAACCATCGCCAAGTTTCTGATAACCAATATGCAAGGTTGCTACACCGAATCAGATTTGGCCATCGAACACCAGTAGATCTCGAACTGTTGAGAATCAGACTCCGAAATCCAAATGAAGAAGATGTTCTTGGTGCCTCATTGTATGTCTTTGGAAAAACTAAGCTTGTCAATGAATACAATGAGAGAAGAATTTAAGCTCTTCCTTCTGATGTGATCACCATCGGTGCAATCAACCTTCATCCATCTATTCAACATTACAAACCACAAACCCATAGCAAAGGGGCTGTTAATGGAACCCTATTTCTTGCTGAACTCCACTTAAAGAAGGAAGCCAGAGTGATGTTTAGTTTCAACGTCGACACATCTGATGGTTTAACAAATGAGAGTAGGGGTACTGTCACTGAAGTTGCACGCAATTCAGGGGGCCATGTAATCAGAGTGCTTGTCCTCTTTGATGACGAAGATGTAGGTGCTGCCAGGAGGATACCACCACCAATTGATAGAGTAGAATTTGAGTACTCTCATCCTTGGTGGATGAAATATATTTCACTTCATTACCACCAGGCAAAATATCTTGCAGCAAGCAAGCCGAAAATGAGTCCACAAAAATCTCTGAAAAGGCTCTTAACAGTCAGAAAATGTAAGGGAAATAAACCTTATAGGAGTCATAATACTATTGTAATATTTTCCCTTTCTCATGCAAGACCGCACTGCGGTGGTCTAATGGTTAGAGCGTCGGCCTCGTAAGCGGTAGGTACTGGGTTCGATCCCAGGCCGGGTCATACCTAAGACTTGAAAAATGGAACTTGTTGCTCCCTCGCTTACGCTCAGCATTAGGAGGATAGAACAAGGACTGGTTCGCTCGGTGTCAGTATAATGTGACTGAGTGGGGTGTCATGTTTGCCTACGGCATGATATTTCAGTGGGACAGCACTATAAAATGGCAGCATTAGATCTGCTCTGTTACAAGTAGGTACCCCTGCCCCTCCCTCTCCCCTCCCTTCCCTTTCCCGTCGTGATATAGCTGAAAAAATGTTGAAAGCGACGTTAAACCCTATTCACTCACTCACTCACTCACTCCTGTTAATGTATTGTTTACATGCCAATCTGTTACTTTTTATGCTGCAAGTTATAGTTTGGATCGCCAAACTAACACGGACTGTATACTTTATTTTCATCGGAAAACCGAGTTGAACTACATTTTTGAACCGTATGTTTGATCTGTGTCTGAACCGTCAAATATATAACTTTTCTCTCAAGAAGACTGTGTTCCGTCAGTTCATTGATTCATTCATTCATATATACGTTACAACAACGTTGTTACAGATCATCGCCTCATCGCGTTTGTATGACAAAAGCATAACATTTGATGGGATGCCACGAAAGACCAACCTGGATTAGCAAACAATCGGTGGTCAAGATGGCAAGAAAGGGAAATGTCTTGAAAACGATGCAAATTCAAAGATGGCTAAAATTAGCTCATGTGTTGTAGCATTTGCAAATGGAGAAGGTATTTGTACTCATCAAGGTTAATTGCAGTTATAGCAAAATGGCAGACATCTAAAGTTTGGTCGCCGAATATGGTAGATTAAGTTGAAAATTCCATTTCGTCAGATTTATACCAATAATGACAGGACAAAATTTGATGGAAAGATACGGATAGGAAGGAGAATCAATGGAGATATCGCAAAAACTCGGAATATTTCCTTAACTGCTCTACTCCACGTCTTCCTTATGGACACTTTTTGGTCGCTTACGTTCTTCAAACATAGCAGGATTTACCTCTTCATTTGGTCCACGTAAAAATGAGAAAATAAAATAACCCCAAAATTCGGTCAAAATTATCATCATTATTATTCAGTTACGATGACGTCATCACAGCATCAGATGAAGATTTTATTAGATGCTTCAATGAATAAAAGGGCATTAGGTACAGGTTGGTACTTTTCAGCTCTCTCACCATAATGGAAATATCGGAAGGACCATACCCTACCTTGCAAACTTGGGTTGAGAATACAGAATGAGGTAGGGTCAGGAAAATGTACTATAACAACTACCGATATACAACGGCGGTCACACATGGATAGCATTTGCAAAAAAATACCCCTTACAAAATATAAACAGAATTTGTTATTTCACGATTTACCAGCACGATTGGAAAAACATATTGAAAATAATAGAGAGAAAAAAATGAAAATAACGAAAAGTTTAAATATAAATGATTGTCCGTATTATGGCGTCATTTCAAACACCATTAACCTGTTTCGGTAGGCGTATACCTCATATACAGAAGAGGGAAAGTTATAGATCTCTAGCGACAAGGATAATTAAAACATCCAAGAAATCATACCCCGACCCCCAAATTTGTCTTCAGAATGTGATTGGGGGAGGGCTCAGAAAGTGTACCATAACTACCACTACGCTACTGATCTGCATTTGTTGTTATATATGGGCACAATCTTCATGCAAATGCCTCTTCAAGGAACATTTACCAAAGTTGATACGTCGCATGATGCCAGCACAGTTGGAAAAACAATTAAAACGCAACCAAAATTTCGACAATAAATGCTGCGACATGTTATTAAAGCAGCAATATCAAGGCATGTTAACTTGTGCCAATGAACCAGGTGCTGCCCCCAAAGTATATAAAATTTCATCTTTCCAGCGACAGAAGTAACTAATATATCCGATGAACCATTCCCGTGCTCTCATTGTTCTGAATACGGGCTGGGGTTAAGAAATGTGTTTTGCTACCGTTAAGCTACCGATTTGCAACAGTGATCACATATGGATAACATCTACATACATGTACCTCTTCGAAAACATAACTAGAATTTGCCACCTCCGGTTGTACCGATCGGTGAAATTTGGGGTATTGGCCCATGGACAAGAGAGCTGTAACTTCGTTAGTCGAAATTCGTTTTTCTACAAAGAATGGCCCCACGCTGTCCTTTGTTTTGCAGTGTTTGCAAACATATCGGTTTTATGATCAGGGTTCTCCTGATCTAAACAAAGAGTATGTGAACTATGCAAACAAATCAAAGATGATCTGTGTATGTCTGATGTTATTTTGTTACGGGGTTCAAGGATTGTTGTGCCGTTTCAGCTTAGCGAATGGATGATGTCCGTTGCACATGGGGCAGCAAAACTAAAGCTTTAATGAGAGAAAAAGTATGGTTTCCGGCTATGGACTCCCTTGTTGATTGCGTAGTTCGTGACTGTTACGCGTGTCAATTGATTTTTGATCCCAAGGTCAAAGAACCTCTAAAACATCAGTGTTGCCAGACTCGAGCTGGTCTCATTTAGCGGCCGATATGTGCGAGCCTCTGCCTCTGGTGAATACCTGATAGTGTTAATAGATGAGTATTCTCTTTTGCGCGGAAGTAGAGATATCAAATTCTTCTAGTGCGGCATCAGTTATTCCAAAATTAGAGGGAACATTTACTTCGTTTGGCTATCCCTCGAATCTAAAAACTAAAAAATGGCCCCCATTCAATTCAGAGGAATGTAAATCCTATGCAGGTAACTCTGATTTTAAACATCAGAAAGTAATACCAGACAATGCGCGTGCAAATGGGTTAGCTGAAGGTTTTATGAAAGGGCTCGGGAAGGTGCGTATTATTGGAACGAAAACCATGGAAAGTTGAGATGCGGAAAGTAGTATACAAAGCGTATTTGGGGGTCCCTTGACCTCAGAAATTTGCATATGACCTCTGTGACGTCACGCGACAGCCACAGGTGGTGGATGGGTGGGTGGTGGGTTTAAGATGGCGGCTTGTAGAAAAACGTATAAAAGGAGGCGATTTTTAGGGGAGGAGAGTATTCATTGCACTACCCTGCGGAGCACTCTGACTTATCTGACCTGACCAGCCTGCCTGCCTGCCTGCCTGTCTGCCTGCTTCACCTCTAGCCAGCCAGCCAGCCTGCTTGCCTGTTTTGTATGAGCTGTGTAGAACCTTTTACTTTTTTTCATTTTACCAGTGCAAATTCACCAGACTTTTACACCGTAGCAGTTGCTCATCAGCCTGAGCCCATAGTCATGGCGTCATCATCATCATTTTTAGTGAGGCTTGGAAAGTACCGTGTTCGTCTGATTGATGAGATGCAGCATGTGGGTGAATTATGTGATTTCCTTATGGAGGAAAACATACTTCTGAAACAGCGTGTCGAAGATATCATGGCTGAGAAAACCACTTCAGCACAAAACACAGCCCTCATCGATGGTGTACTGCGCTCTACCCCATATGCATTTCTAGCCTTCGTGGCGGGGTTGAAGATCACGGGAAATGAAGAACTAGCAGATCTACTTGAAGCCGACGTTATACAAGATGATGATATCTTAGTCATGGATACCACCGAAGAGCGTACAGTTAGCAAACGTACGCACCCAGCATCTGGTGTACCTGCCAAACGCGCTGCACGACCCAAACGACCCCGACTAACACCTTTAGAAATACCTGAGTCAGTGCCTGAGCCTGTGAAAGAAGAGGTGCAACTTCCTATGTCTGTGCAGGATATCAATAACATTATTCAGCAGGCCTACCAGGCAGCCCACAAGGACATTTGGGAGCTCTCAGCCTATTTAACTGTGAGTGTCAAAGACGAAGAAGTGCATTTTAACGCATCGGGCTTTAACGACAGACCCGGTAGGCATATTGCCATGACCTTAGACACCTGGCAAAAACTGGAGACCCTTGATTACGCCATCGATGCGGTTATTCGCGACCAGGAGAGTGACGAAGCGAAATTTTATGTGGGTGACGACATCTTTGTCAGCTGTGCCTATTTCAACGACCAGCTCCTGGTGCATATCCGTAAATGGAAAATGAGGTTAGATACGCAAGAGCGTGTTCCTTGTCCTCAGGGTGTCACCTTGAAATTAACGGCGTGGCGGAAGCTGCAGAGTGTCACAGCTACAATTCGTCAAGCTCTGGCTTACCAGGTGTCTCACTATATTTATAAGAAGTACATCGACACAGTCCTGGATCTTATCAGACCTCACATTCGACACTTGCGTATCCAAGCATGTGCAGGCTGTGAAAATAACAGTCCGATAAACCAGCATACGTGTGTGGACACTAGTGTACCCTCATACGCACTGATCACTGAGGCACTACAGGCCGTCACCGAGGCGCAAATTGCCCTGGCAGTGGAAGCTGCCTGCCCTCCCAAAATTCCATGTGAAGAGATTACTACCTACATCTACGTGCACCAGGGGCGGAAAGACGATGATGAGTTCAAACAAGTCTTGTTGCAGAACTATTGAACAAGTGTGATGTTGAAAAACATTTACCGTATTCCTACACGTTCATTGAAGTGGCTTGAGAGCGTATAATTGTATTAAAAATTCACAGTTTTTTTACTGTTAATTGTATTAAAATTCAATACTCAGAGTTGAACACGTTCATTCTATTGTCTTGTTGTATAAATATTGAACATTTTCAAGTTTTATTGCATTGGAACATTCAGACATTATCATCTGCCAGTCTTGCTCAAGCTGAAAATACGGCTTCTCTCTTCACGTATTCCTACACTGTGTTCATTTTATGTTCATTGTGCATTTAAGCGCCTTCATAGCGTATAATTGTATTAAAATTCAATACCCTGGTGAACACGTTCATTCTATTTGTGTTAATTTTTTTTTTTAAATTTCCCCCTCTCTTTCTAGTCCCAAGCCCCTGTGCTGGTTTCAATAATTTCAGTCCGTTATCATTCGGGCTGTAATGTTGGTTTCAATAATTTCAGTCCGTTATTATTCGGGCTGTAATGTTAAAAAAAAATTTAAAAAATTTTTAAATTTTTTTTTTCATAGAGGAAAGGGTGAAGGGAGCTGGTGTTAATTTTTTGGGTGCTTTTTGAGTTAGAAGTTTTCCCTTTCGGAAAGATGGGGTGGCTCTGAAAAGAGCCTTTGTAAAAGTGTTACGACACTTGTTTTAGGAGCGGTAAATTCTCTTTACCCCGGCTACCTGCTTCCTACACACGGGACACTTGATCTTTAAATGCTGTTCGTCCGTTTCAGCGCAGTGGCACATGTCCCCTATACATGTTAGCCTCACCCAGCATTCTTCACATAGGCATAAATGCCCGCACGGAAATAGGGCGTACAGGCTTTCTTCCTCTGTACACACACTGCAGCTTGATTTACTTTGTTCCTTCTGTAGGGCTTCTTCTTGTTTTAAAATCATAACGTCCATTTGATCAATGTCTTGTCTCATGCCATTAATCTGTTCGTTGAGGCGGGTTACTTCGGCCCAAGAGCATGGTGATGGTAGTGGTGTTGTTGTTGTTGTTGTTGTTGTTTCGTTAGCCGATGTGGTTTCGCAAGCCGACGTCGTTATAATCGGAGTTTGAGTAGCCGTTGTATTTGCTGGAGGTCTGTTACTGTTTAACCAGGGGAGTTCTTCTTCCTCATCAGTTATATCCGCATCAGTTATATCCTGATCTTCTTCCAGCACCACCCTCCTGATCTTGTTCTTGACTTCGTTGTCTTATCAACCTCGCATCTTCTTCCATTACATCCCTCCGCAGCTCTTCCAGTTGTTCTTCACTTCGCCGTATCATCGTCTCGTCGGCAATAACCTGCTGAAAGCTTGTAATTATTGCCACTCCACCATTGTTATGTTCATCTCCACTCGTAATCACCTCTCTGTGTTCTCTAGGGTCTCTCGGATCGGTGAAGAGTCTTCGTCTTGTACCCATGATTGTAGTTGTGAATAAATGACAAGATACTACGCGTTATTTATAGTCTAGGCGGCTGTGGTGGTGGTGGATGGGTGGGTGGTGGGTTTAAGATGGCGGCTGTGGTGGTGGTGGATGGGTGGGTGGTGGTTTAAGATGGCGGCTGTGGTGGTGGTGGATGGGTGGGTGGTGGGTTTAAGATGGCGGCCGGTGTGAGTGAGTGCAAGATGGTGGTATCTGCTAAAAAAAATTTGTGTTTTATTTTTCCAACTTTAAAACGGGGTCTCATTTTTTGCAATAAATGTGAGTTCACTGCAGCATGTTTATCGAAAAGAAAAAAAAACTAGGAATTTTTTTCTCCATTTGACACCCCATAGCTGTACTCACATTTTTGCCTGCACACTGTATAGTGCTGTGTTACCGTTGCCCAAGGATAAAAATTTCCTAGTTTTCTTTCTTTCGATAAACCAGTTACAATTTTTAGGGTCACATTATAAGGCTGTGAGCAACATACTTCACGTATTTTTACCCAGGAAAACCGATTTATTTCCAGTGTACCGGGTTTTCCATACTACCGTACCAGAACGTTACGCGTCTAAAAATCGATAAAATTATTAAAAATAGCGGCTTAGTCTATCGCTATCCTGCTAAATTTTTAAATGCTACACCATGAGTTGCCTAAGTTCAACTTGAAATAAAAATTTTACGTGCACTGGCATTTATTGCAAAATCACACAAGTTTAAAATTGGAAAAGAAACACAAATATTTTGTTCAGCGTAAATGTAGACAAAACAGATATAACGATTTCGCTGACGTCCGCGCCTTACACTATAAATAGCGCGCAGTATTTACTCATTTATTCACAATTATGCCAGTGTCTACTAGACGTGCACAGTGATGGAGTCATCCCTGGCTGAAATCATGGATATTGACATATCAGACTTCATCACAAATGATGATAATGAAGTACAACTGCTCGACAACATCATTAATATGGTACATGACGAGCCATGGTTGGATGCTATAATGGAAGACTTATTTACACCTCAACCCCGTGACCACCTTCCAGCAGCCACACCGCATCTTAGAGACCTCCCAGCAGCGACATCGGATCTTAGTGACTTCCCAGCAGCGACATCGGATCTTACCCCAGTCGAATACCAACGTTTTGACGACATAGACCGCGTGTTAGAAACTATGTTGAAACAACAACAAAGCTCCCAAGCTAAAGAAAAAGCGGGAGAAACGGAACAAGAAGAAGAAACGGGACAAGAAGAAACCGAAACCGAAACCGACACAGAAACCCACACAGAAACAGAAGAAGGAGAAGGCGAAGATGAGGAGAAGAGGAAAGACTTAACAACCACAGTATCCGAAAAAAGGAAAGACGCAAGAAAAAACAGGAAAGACGCCAGAAGAAACAGGAAAGACGGCAGAATCGGTAAAAAAGACGCCAGAAGCGGTAGAAAAGACGCCAGAAGCAATAGAAATAGGCAAGAGGCAAGAAAAAACAGAAAAGACGCAAGAAAAAAGAGAATAAGAGAGAATACAAGAAAAATAAGCCAAAAAGAAAACGAAGACGTCATCAACTACGTTTCCGCAATAACAACAACACTGGCATCCAACACAGAACGCCAAGCAGCCTCCTATTTACACTGCGTGCAATGCTGTAACCACTTTGCTAAATACGCTATTTTCCCCTGTGGGCATCAAGCCTTGTGTGTGGCTTGTATACATCAACATGCCCAAATACCAGCGTGTGCGGACGCTTACAAACCCCTAGTGTGTGAATTCATAGCCTTGACATGCCCGGTGTGTACTGTGAGAAGACAACGCCAACAGCCCCCAACGATGTAATCGCTTACATATTCCAAAGGCCCTTTTTAGGGCCACCCCATCTTTCCGAAAGGGAAAACTTCTATCAAAAGCACAAAATAAAAAAATAACATCAACTCCCACCCACATATAAAAACACGTATCCCTCTTATAAATTTCAGTCCGTTATTATTCGGGCTGTAATGTTATTCCTTTACTGGTCGACAACTACAGTGACAAATGTCCCCCTCCTCCCCCTTTCTCTCCCCCTCCCCTTCACCCTCCCCCTCCCCCTCCCCTTCCCCCTGGTTCAAATAAATTTCAGTCCGTTATGATTCGGGCTGTAATATTAATTACTGAGAGAGAAAAAAATTGTAAAATTAGTAACATGTCGCCCAGGGTCGCCAACGACAAAAACATGCCCCCCTCCCCTTTCCCCCTTTCCCCTCTTTTCTAGTCCCAATGCCCTGTGCTGGTTCAAATAAATTTCAGTCCGTTATGATTCGGGCTGTAATATTAATTACTGAGAGAGAAAAAAAAAAAACCCTGTGTTTGTAAGAGAGAGATTGGTCCTGACAAGGACCGTTAATATCGGGCAGGGATTGTTTTTTGGTGTTGCAGTTTGCTAATATTATAGAATAAAGAGGGATAATGTGGGACCTGTGCTTTGAAATTTGTGCCAAGTTAGAAGCTCTCTTTCGATAGCATTGGTTGGCCCTGAAAAGGGCCGTTAGAGTTCAATTTGATCACCCTGTTTTCTTCAGGAGGGAGTTTTCTTGTCTACTTTTCTACATTTTGCTTACTGAGAAATAGCTGTATGGCGTCAATGTATATTTGTATACACCCTCTTCTTCTTCTTGGGGGGAAATGGGCATGTCATCCAAGAAATTGGCGGCAGCTATTGTGTGTTGGCCCTCTTCGTGGTTGTTGTCCGCTTCGAAGTCAGTAATGGTGGGGAGGTCTTCCAGGGGAAAATTGACGGGAGCTATTGCTGCTGGTATATCATCTACATAGTCCGGCTGGACTGCTGGCTCTTGTTGTTGTGGACGAGGGGCCAGCAGCGGAGGAGGGGGAGGGTGCATCTCTTCCTGCATGGTGTTTTGTAACAACTGCAACCACCCCTCCTCGCTGATGGTTCTCGAAGAATTTATAAGCCTCCGCACATTCTCCGCTGTTCCTCCTCCCGACACGTCTTCGTTGTTTAGTCTGGCACTCCATCCCGTAAATTCTGTTAACCAGAAATCTTTAATCGCTCCCAGCATCGCCTTCTTCTGTCGTCGTGATATTCTATTCACTCGCCCGGAGGCCTTGGTCGTCGACATTTTGGCTGCTGCTATACGGCGGCTCATTTTCTTCTTCTCTGTTTATAGGTGATATCACGGCAGTGAAAGGTTTTGGAATGGCCCGCATCAAGCTGCCCGCTGGCTTATATAAAAATTGCGCGGACGTCAGCGAAATCGTTATATCTGTTTTGTCTACATTTACGCTGAACAAAATATTTGTGTTTCTTTTCCAATTTTAAACTTGTGTGATTTTACAATAAATGTCAGTGCACGTATAAATTTTATTTCAAATTTAGCAGGATAGCGCTAGACTAAGCCGTTATTTTTAATAATTTTATCGATTTTTAGACGCGTAACGTTCTGGTACGGTAGTGTGGAAAACCCGGTACACTGGAAATAAATTGGTTTTCCTGGCTAAAAATACGTCAAGTATATTGCTCACAGCCTTATAATATCACCCTGAAAATTGTAACTGGTTTATCGAGAGAAAACTATAAAAACTATAGAAAAAATAGCCTTCGTTTCAGTGCAAGGCCAACGTGCAGAGTTCCCAATCATTTTGGTGCGCTGTGGATGACGCCATCTAGCGGCCGTTACAGGCACTGAGAATGGAATGTCTATCGGTTTGAAAGGGGTCATCTGCTAATAACCAATAGGCCGGTGAAGCGTTTGGAGACCATTTTCAATGTTGCCTTCTCTCCCACCTGTGAGCGAATTCTTAATTGTTACAGTCCAGGCACAAATGACACGCAGATGTAGCGTCGCAAAATGTTCTGAAGTATATTTATCTTGGAGCGAGCCTACAAAATTGCATTGTAATTTCAATTTAATTATTTTCTAGAACAGGGTACGGGTACGATTATTATTTATTTATTATTTTTTATTTATTTATTTATTTTTTTTCTCCGTTTTATTGTCAAATGCAGGTATTCAAATGATTTGACAAATGATAGCGTACAAACGATGTAAACATAGGGAAAATTATTTGAGAAATTGTAGTTTGTTTCAATCAGCTGGTATGCAAAAGAATCTCATAGCGGCGTTCCAGGACAGCTTCAACACTGGACGCAAATTGTTTCCTGCAAGATAATAAAATAAAAAATAATAAGGGGAGAAAAAAAAAAGTCTGCGCAGGTGGGACTCGAACCCAGGTGTTCTTGATCAACAGCTCAATGCGTTTCCATTGAGCCACGACCATGTTGTTGCTTTATAAAGATGTTAACTTCAACCAGAGTTGTATGGTTGGAATAATTCATTTGTTCATTTGAATTAACGTGGTACTACCACGATAAAAAACATGCTAAAAAAAAAATAACCAGGCCCAACCCAAAGATAATATATGCCACCCTACGCTACGTAACTGTTGCTAAAACCATATAAGGGGGTTCCCGGTAAATTTGAACAAATGATGACGTCATGACCGAAATATCAACAACGCAGTTTCCACCGAGGCCGTGTCTTGGCCAAAACCGATAATGTCGGTGTGAATTTCAATGGATGTAGGCGAAATAAACGTAAGCTATCCTTCTATCACACACAAACTCATGTTGGCCGCTCTCAAATTTTCGTACAGGCCTTATTGCGAGAACTTGTGCGAGACGTGTGCACGAAAACTACGTGCGAAATCAGGCCTATTTTCTCATCGCATGGGCGGAAACAACTGCCGATCTAAGGAAAAATATTACCTCAAAGGCAGCAACCGAATTAGCAATGTAAGCCTGAACAATTATATTTTCATCCCTTGAAGACTGTCGAATTACCCACACCACCCCAAATTTATAAGCCGATATTCTATTCTGTGAAAGCTGGATGTGATGAAAACGCACTGAGTCACCCGTGCACTCGCAACAATTCGCAACAGTGTAATGAAATGTGTTCATTTTTTAGGCGCTCATTTTCTACGACCTATACAGCCAACGTGGTTTATTAATATGCACACACATATTTTTTCTTATAGTTCATTGGCTGAACACCCTCTGGTTTACCACACCTACCCCACGTGGGTGTATGGGAGGGAGAAATTCATCTACCGTCACACCCCAGAAACAGAAAACCGCTGGGGTGTCGACACCATGACACCAGGAAGAGCCAGGAAACATGTGTGTGTGTGCCGTTGGCCGAAATCATTAGCTTGATAGTTTAGTGCGTTCATTTCATTCATGTGGTAAACTGAAGACCGGATTTATACCGATGGAAATATCTGTGAATTTCGAAAAAATCCGTGACAAGCCAAGAAACAGAAAACCGCTGGGATGTCGACACCAAACCAGGGAGCATGTGTGTGCCGCTGACCAAAATCATTAGCTTCATAGTTTAGTGCGTTCATTTCATCCATGTGGTATACTGAACACCGGATTTACCGATGGAAATATCTGTGAATTTCGAAAAAAATATATATGGAATGAGATTCGTGGTGATACCCATATTTTTTTAGGATACGAATGCATCGTGATGAAGGCTTCATGGTGTGTTATACCCACCTAGGAAAAAAACAGCCCCCAGATATGCATCAAACGCCCGGGAGTATGGAATATAGGTATACATCTGGACTAAACTCTTTTATCAGGTAAGCTAGACTTTAGTACTATACTTGCGTTGAAACCCATGCAGACAACCTATTCAAATTTCAATGCATTGGCAACATAGCGTCGCACGAAATATACGCGCCCCTGTTGACCAGGATTTTTTTATACTCCCACAACAACAGACAATTTGAAGACAATTTTCTAGCGGGGTGTTTTCTTGAACATAATTGCTGTAATATACTCTTCTTTTTGTGGACGCTAAATATAGGGGAGAAAATGGCAACATTGTGACCAAACCATAACAGTTGACAGCTGTAAAAATAGATACCGTGGCATAAAATGAGAGAGAACATTTCAATCTGCCAATTTTCGAGATGAAAATTTTTTCTTGACGAAATAGAAATCAACGCGAATCTATATTCTACAAAACATTTTTTCTTGACGAAATAGAAATGAACGCGAATCTATATTCTACAAAACACTAGAAAATATTAGCGTAGGTGAATTTTTTTAGACTCATTTTAGACTGTTTTGTGCTTTCATCGAAAGTGAAAACACATCTCGAAAAGTGTGTAGCAGTGTCGATATAAATCTTCAACCTAGATGTAAAAAATAGATACCGTGGCATAAATTAGAGAGAGCATTTCAGTACACCTCAAAAAAATTAAACCTGGACGGGTATCCTTCATCTCGAGGGGTCGCAAGTTCGATTCTTGCTTTCATTATGTGAGTATGTGTTGGACATGTGATCTTTAAATTTTATTATCACCAGACTAGCTTGAATGTTTTATGAACGCTAAATGTAGGATCGCATCACCGCGGATGAATACATCTTTCACAGCCGCCATCTTAAACCCACCACCCACCCATCCACCACCACAGCCGCCATCTTAAACCCACCACCCACCCATCCACCACAGCCGCCATCTTAAACCCACCACCCACCCATCCACCACAGCCGCCATCTTAAACCCACCACCCACCCATCCACCACAGCCGCCATCTTAAACCCACCACCCACCCATCCACCACAGCCGCCATCTTAAACCCACCACCCACCCATCCACCACAGCCGCCATCTTAAACCCACCACCCACCCATCCACCACAGCCGCCATCTTAAACCCACCACCCACCCATCCACCACAGCCGCCATCTTAAACCCACCACCCACCCATCCACCACCACACATGACCCCATGTGACACAATACGCGCTTCTGATTGGCTGTCGCGTGTGACCTCCACGTGTCCTCCACAAAATATGCAAATTTCTGAGGTCAATCGACCTCCAAATACAAAATCCATATCTCCGTAAATATGAAATGTCCAAACTTTTTACGTCAAGACAATATTCTCTTATATGTGTACTTCCTATTTCCCGCAGGAATTTATGCAATATAAATTCTTTCCGCAATAAACTTACAATTTACTGGTAATGGTAACGAAATTCTCCGTCTCAATTTGAGCTTCTTGTACGGCGGCGGAACGCCAAGATCAAAGAGCGCGTGCTGCAACGTAGCAGATCACGTGAGGGTCTAAATATAGATCGTTTGTTTACATATATCAGCTGATCGTGTCTGATATATAACAAACAATACCTTATAACAACAGTACTTTCCGTAATATCTGAATAGTTGATACTCGACCAAGAATTAATTATGACAGAAAAATTATCTTAGATAAGTTTTCGCCCTATTCATAGAAGTATTATTTCCGTCACATCAATTTCTGTCACAGTACTTTTTCAAAAATTTCACCAATTCGCTCCAGGCAAGCCCCTGTGCTGGTTGAATAATTTCAGTCCGTTATGATTCGGGCTCCCACAGCCGCCATCTTAAACCCAAACCCCATTGGACCAGTAGTAACTCCCCTAGCTCCAACACGGCTATTTTCATACCCTTAGGCTACACGAGTTGTCTCCCTTGCGTCAATGTGTGCAGATGGCGCTACGGTCGACGCCGTGATATGGAAAGGGCATTCCCACACCATCCTGGAGCCGCCATTTTGTTTGTTGTTTTCTTGCGGAGATACACGGGACAATAAACACTCGACCCTAGGGTGGTACAGATGCTAGACTGATCCTATTAACATGGTAAAACACCTATAGATTATGTTTATTACTAGGACGTCAGCGAAATACTAGTACCCATCCTCCGCATGGCATTTATTCTGTGAAAACACCCATGACATGACTGAAAAGAGCCTCACTCGCCCCAATCGGACCATGCAGCGTATTTGTAGTCTAGGGACTACTTTTCCTCCGCGGAAGCTTTCTTCCGCGACCGCATCACCGCCAGACCGCATCACTGCGGAGGAATACAAAGGTCAAAGGTTGCCAGACCTATAGTGGTCAACACTTGGCACCCAGCCAATGCTGATGCAATCCAGAACATGTCAGTACATGCCTTGATCACGTGATCGCCAGATGACCTTGAGACCCCTTAAATTTTACCCGGGGGAACAAATATCAGCCGCCATCTTAAACCCACCACCCACCCATCCACCACAGCCGCCATCTTAAACCCACCACCCACCCATCCACCACAGCCGCCATCTTAAACCCACCACCCACCCATCCACCACAGCCGCCATCTTAAACCCACCACCCACCCATCCACCACCACACGACCCCATGTGACACAATACGCGCTTCTGATTGGCTGTCGCGTGTGACCTCCACGTGTCCTCCACAAAATATGCAAATTTCTGAGGTCAATCGACCCCCAAATACTCTTTATATACTACTAACGGTCCTCCTGTTGAATGTTCACCTGATATGTATATTGAGGTGATAGATAACGGTCCTCCTGTTGAATGTTCACCTGATATGTATATTGAGGTGATGGATAACGGTCCTCCTGTTGAATGTTCACCTGATATGTATATTGAGGTGATGGATAACGGTCCTCCTGTTGAATGTTCAAGTATATTGAGGTGATGGATAACGGTCCTCCTGTTGAATGTTCACCTGATATGTATATTGAGGTGATGGATAACGGTCCTCCTGTTGAATGTTCACCTGATATGTATATTGAGGTGATGGATAACGGTCCTGTTGAATGTTCACCTGATATGTATATTGAGGTGATGGATAACGGTCCTCCTGTTGAATGTTCACCTGATATGTATATTGAGGTGATGGATAACGGTCCTCCTGTTGAATGTTCACCTGATATGTATATTGAAGTGATGGATAACGGTCCTCCTGTTGAATGTTCACCTGATATGTATATATTGAGGTGATGGATAAAGGTCCTCCTGGTGAATGTTCGCCTTATACAGAATGAAGATATATAAAACCGCACCCCTGGTGAATGTTGACTTTATATGTTTAGTGAAGCAATAGTAAACGGCCCTCCTGTTGAATGTTCACATTATAGGTACCGGTATATTGAAGTTAAAGAGAACGGTCCTCCTGGTGAATGTTCACGTTATAGGCGTATTGAAGTGATAGAGTATGGTCCCCCTGGTGAATGTTCACTTTATAGGTATCTTAAGGTAATAGAGAACAGATACATCGAAGTGAAAGAGAACGGTCCACCTGGTGAATGTTCACTTTATATGTTTATTGAAGTAATAATGAACGGTCCTCCTGTTGAATGTTCACCCCTGGGGAATGTTATCAGTATATCGAAGTGATAGAGAACGGCCCTGTTGGTGAACGTTCACATTATATGTTTATTGAGGTAATAGGGAACGGTCCTCCTGGTGAATGTTCAAGTTATAGATATATTGAAGTGGTAGAGAAGGGTCCTCCTCTTGAATGTTCACGTTAAAGGCATATCGAAGTAATGGAGAATGGTCCCCCTGGTGAATGTTCAATTTATAGGTATCTTGAGGTAATAGAGAACAGGTATATCGAAGTGATATGTACGGTCCTCTTGATGAATGTTCACTTTATATGTTTATTGAAGTAATAGTGAACCGTATAGGTAAATTCAGGTGATGGATAACCTGGTATAGGCATAGAGGATGGGTCTTCCTGGTGAATGTTCCCCTTACAGGTATATTGAGGGGATAGGGGATGGGCCCCCCTGGTGAATGTTCATCTTATATTGCGGGGATAGTGCATGGATGGGTCCCCCTCTTGAATGTTTACCTTGAATTGTATATTGAAATGATAGCGAAATGCCCCTGATCGCGCTATTCAACCTTTTTTCGTGGATTAATAACCATTTTGAATGACCCTCATATAGGCCTACATTTTATTTATACTCAAGTGAAAAATATATATTCAGTATGGGTAGGATAATAAATTTTTTTTTCAAATATACGACCGGTAACAATGTCATATAACGTAAAGGTTTTTTCATGTGATGAAACTTTATTCATATAAGTAGCATGCATCAAAATTTTAGATAAATTCAATTTGCATTCCAGTTCGTTGAAACATACGATAGGATAGAACTTCGGGAATCTCTTTTCAAAAATAGAAAAAGGATTGCATATTTCAAAGGTTCTCGCGGGGGTATGGGTACTGCAAAGTACTCGTACAATTCGGGATTAAATGTCGGGCATGTTGTTAAAAGGCACACAATTATACTGAAGGACGAATAAAAAGTATATTTTGCAGTCTGTTTGTATTATAAAGTAAACGGAGTACGAGGAGAACTATATCTGGCCTCGGGATTTGGGGACTTGTCCAGGCCTTGGGTGGGGGGGGGGGGATCTACCTCCCTCCCCCTTAAATATTTCCTTACCCCTTGAGCTAGGGGCTGAAACTTAACACACTATACCCTTGGGTCAAGCTCTATCAGAAATGTAAAATATCCAAGATGGCAGATGTGACGATGTCACAGTGACGTCATTTTTAAAGAAGACATTTTTGGTCGATTTTTCGGTCACATTTTTCGATTTATTTTATCTTTGCCATTTCTCGGCAAAAGCTGCAAGATAAATTAGTAAGTAATTGTGTGATGTGAAATGAAAAAGTTTTTGCCCACTTTGCCTCATGGTCCTAAGCAGAAATTTCCTCATGAAAAAGCAGAAATTTTGAACAAAAATGACGAAAACATCACTTTCCTGTTACACCCCACACGGTCGCCATTTTGAATTTACCCATGATCCTCTGCTCGGAGGGTCATCCAAATGGGATCAAAATTACCCCAATATGGTATGCTACAAAGTCATGGAGTGTCAGCTCTCAAGTATTTGGCGTTCCGGAAATAGGACACAAAGTTTGGTAGGGGACCATATTGCCTCCCCCCCACTCCCCCCCCCCTCGCAACCGGCCTATAGTCAACCATTTTTTTCGACTATCCTTATTATAATTCAATTCAATTTCGACTATCCTTATTATAACCATAATCTTACGACCAAGGGATATTATTTAGCCTGTCATGCTTTGAAAAAATGTTGTTACTGATTTTTTTAGAAACGTTCAAATATATCGAATTTAAAAAATAATGGCGGATGAAACTACACACGTATTCAAGTCCGGCAATCAAGATCTGAATCGCAATTTCCAAAACACGTTGTGAATATTGTCAATTCGCAGCATCTTACTTGTGACAAAACTTAAGTTATTTCTCATTAACGAGATATGAAATATGGTAAGATTTGCGGATAGCTGGAAATTATTTCAAACACGTGATTATGAAAGCCTTTGTGAACATCATTTAAGATTATTTTTTGTCTTTTGTCAAAATTGAAATGTGACAGAAATGTTTTTAACTGAATCTATAGCTCAACAATCTGAATAACACATGTATATTTCAGAATATTTGTTTATTTCAAGATATTGTTTACGTTAAAGAAACAACATGTTCCCGCTCCAGTCTTCCAAGTTTCTGTACGTTTTCCATTGAATGCTGATGACCAACAGACTTTTCTTCTTATTTAAATAATTAATGAATGGGTACCGGTACTTATATTTTAAATTATGCCCAATTTTCCTAAATATGGCAAAATTTCAGGTTAGAGTTAGGCTACTGTTATCTGTACGATATGGTCTACAAGATCTAGCTTTCATCATTTGTGAAGTGGATATTTTTTAGTCTAAATCCAGTTATTTGTACCAACCTTTCATACGTATATAAATGCCATCCCATAATATGCTTGTTCACTCTCAAGTATGACATACTTAAACTGACGGGCGATGCTGTTAAAACATCAGAAATCCCTTTACTGGGCCTACAAAACCGCAGACTGAAAATGTCCTGTCCTCACCAACTGCAGGTGACACGCCTCTCAATAGGACGAACTCCCTGCAGATATCCTACTCTGAAGTAGATAATGTGTGCATTATTGCGCAGTGCGCGCCTACGTCAAATCCGGGTCTCCTCGTGAATATTGGCTCTCCTCTTGAACGGTCCCTTGGTGAATGTTGGCTGGCAGCTGCTACTCGTTCAGTTTGAATCCGGCCGAACAACTCCTTCAGTGTTGCACATGAGCGAACTACTTTTCATTCATATGCTCTGTCCAGATAAACAGGGAAACTTATCTCCAGATAATTCTTTTTAACGCTAGGTCAACAGAGGTATTATGCAGACTTGAAAAGTAATCGAAATGTTCGGTAAAATCTATTTTACTACATATGATGTCACTTCCGGCGATTTGCGCGAAGGCCCCGAATCCGGTCCAAAAATCTGACTGGTGGCTGGGGTGTTATTAGACCCCCAGTGAGGTGGTTGTGGCAGGGGATGTCTTCGTTGATGTTGTTGTTGTTGTGAATATATATATTGTTTGCAAGAATATAATCATTTCCCACTTTTTCATACACCACAATGACAGTAGATGTCATAAAAATGCTTTATATACGCCCTAAATCGATCTACATACCCCTCCTCTATCCAACTCTAATGTCATAGACGGAGAGGAGGGGTATGTAGATCAATTTAGGGCGTATATAAAGCATTTTTATGACATCTACTGTCATTGTGGTGTATGAAAAGGTGGGAAATAATTATATTCTTGCAAAAAAATGTACATATATATAATTACAACAACAACAACATCGACGAAGACACCCCCTGCCACTCAAGTCACTGTGATTTTTGACCGTCCTGCATCTGTAATAATAATAAATGACTTCTCTAAAAAATGGCAACAGTGGAAAACTTTTTTATTGCGGAGTTTCATAGCAAGTGACGGTGAAATACGCAACGCGTGAGCGGGCTGAAGTCGATGAAATCTCACAATTTGTCATTGAAAATACGTAATAGGTCTGTATATTAAGCATCAAGTTGGTAAACAAACAGCTTGAATACCTGAATGATTTTCTTCGTTTCAGCAAGACTATATATTTTCTTATATTTTTCGATTTCACCGAAGAGTCGCATTTTCCAATAAATTGAGATACCAGCACGCTGCAAACCATCTTCATTTTATCCAGCCAATTTCTACGTTCCCATTTCGAAACTACCTTGTTTTATCTGACCCCCTTCAGTGTTCAAAATCCGAGGTGTAAATTCACCTAGGAATGAGCATGATGATCAATTTCATTACGTGTTTGCGAAGCTCATTATCAGAAGATCAACATATATGAATTTGAAAAATATGACAACACTAGAAATATCTCGTAGAATAACTGCGCTCATGACCGGTCGAGCTGGCATCTGCTGACAAGGTGATGCTTTGATTAATATGAAAGTAATTTAGAAGTGGTGCATTTCTGTTTGTCATAACTGGTCTTCTGCTCATTGATCGAAGTGCTATTCAACGTTCTTGTCCAACATTGATTGTTCTCAACGGTGCACTGACCTCGGGGGTAATTAGGGATGAATTTGAATAGATATGTAATCATGCCTAAGAAACTCTGAATTGTTTGCTTGACAGATAGAATGTCCATCTTCTGTATCATGTGTATGGCATCAAGTCTTTGGGGTCTGGCTGGTGACCTTTCTGACTCAGAATATGGCCTATAATATGGAGATTCTGTTAACCAAATTTAGCATTTCTTGTGGTTCAATTTTATACCCATTTCTCTGGCTACCTGAAGAACCTTGAGTGGTCGCTCATTATACTGTTGTTTCGCTTCGCCCCACACTAGCAGATCGTCGACGACCACTTCCACGTCTTTCAAGTCGTCAAATAGGTCGGCCATGACACTCTGGAAAACCCCAGGCGCTGTTGAAATGCCAAAAAGCAAAAGATAAACATGAATCGACCATATGGCGAATTGAACTTACACTTCCGGGCACTCTTCCCATCCAGCTTGTCATTTGGCATTCTTGACACGATGTCGATGGCGCAGACCATACGATATTTTATCAAGCTGTCATAGATTTGCCCAAATTAGCATGATTTGTAACTCCTAAAATGAAAGTCATTGTGATATAATATTCTATATTTCGGCTGTGATTATGCTATCGTCAGGAATACTTTCATCCTAGTACTTTGGGCTCTGCTGTTGAAAACGTTCCTCTCGTAGGGATTGCTACTCCCACGTATTGAGGCATACGTCACTAGCCTGTGTGTGAAAGAGACTGCATGGGACGTCGATGGAAGAACTGATGGGATTATGCTAGTTTTTTTGGCGAAAAGGGTGAAGTTGATTGCCGCCTCGATGGTCCACTGGAGATATGGTGCCGTTGCATGGACCCATTCCAATGGAAAGACATGGCGTACGCGTAGGTGTTGGTCCATCTCCTCATGGTGTAACATTGTAGCCGAAGGCCGGATTAAGTCGAAACACCGTCGATAGATCAGTAGAGATGGATTCAGCATAAACTGGGCAGAAGGGATAAGTCGATAAATCGGAAGTTGTAAAGGTTTTGACTAGGATGGTGGCGATGTAAATTCCATCGGCCAACTGGTGGTGTTCAAGAAATATCTCGTTGTGCATGTTCGGAAATCCTCCAGGGGTTCGTGGCCCGTCAACATCGGTAGTCAGCTGGGTTAACACATTGTCATATCTGGGGGGCATTGAAACATCGTCACAGCGGCCGCTTGATTGCAGCTGTCGTTGGTACTCCTAAACCTTGATGAGGTACGGCGGATGAACCTCCACGGTGACAGGCGCATCAACCTCCATGGGTTCAGGTATTACTACAGAATTCTGATCAATCAAATGCTGCACAATTCCCATCACTCAAATACTGCACAATCTTGACCACACAAAACGGCTAAATGAACACAAATACTGCGCCATTCTGACCAAACAAACTGAACAAGTTTTGTTCAAACACATGATATACCTTCGTGACCACACACTTTTGACAAAAAAACGAACATCTCTGACCATACACATATCACACAACAAGGAATATCCATTGCATATCTTGTGATTAAGGTAATCTTGTGATGCAAGGCAGGCACAAGTCTTTAATTAAATAGCAGTCTTCCCTTAATGCATCAAGGTTAAACCATGGTTTGACAATGGTTTAATAACGATCGACCATTGGAGGTATATGACACCACAGCCAAACCATGGCTATACGCAACATAAAAGGTTGTGGATGCCGGTATACTAACAAGAAGTCATATGACCCCACAGACAAATATACTGATTACACGTTTATTAAACATCATAAGAACCAAAAGTAATCCCTGTGATGATGTGTATCCTAGGCACGCTTTAATTGCAACTGTTCATGTGAACATATTGAATTGACATGATCACACGGCCCCTAGCACCGCCTTCAGCGGTACTAGATACAAATATTTCAGAGCCATGATGCAATAGGCCTACCAAGTCATCTTTTTGGAAATGATGAACTATGTACCTGCCAGATAGTAAAAACGACCCAAACGAGAGCCCGTAGTTTTTATTGAATGCAATTTCGTATTCAGAATAAAATACCTGTGAGGTCCGACGCTGACCAAGCGCTTCATTCTCCACCATGTTTACAAGTCACAAAGCAATTACAATGCTTTGATAATAGTATCTGTATCATTAATAGTATCTGTGTTCATGAAAACTGATCGTAGATATATTAATGTCGGAAGCCATAAAGCATTCTTTAGCTCGACTACATACAAGAGATATCATTCATGGGATGTTTCTTTGTTTATAGAGTTGCTTGAATTTCTCATTAAAAATATCTATGTGAAATTTGGCAACACAATATATCAGCAGCATATAGGTATTCCAATGGGTACTAATTGTGCACCCCTGTTGGCTGACCTGTATCTGTTCTCTTATGAATATGACTATATGCAGGCGCTTTCAAAAACCGATCCATTCAAAGCCCGTTCCTTCTCATTCACCAAACGCTATATAGACGATCTTCTCGCTGTGGATAATCGCTATATAAATGACGCAGTGAAGGATATATATCCACCTTCACTGGATTTGAAGGAAACTACAGATAGCCCTACAGGCACATCATATTTAGATCTATATCTCTATAAAAATGAAGCGGGCATTCTCTCTCGTCGACTTTATGACAAAAGAGATGATTACAATTTCGACATCGTAAACTATCCCTTTCTGGACAGTAATATTCCAGTGGGACCTGCATATGGCGTATACATATCTCGCTTAGTAGCATTTGCTAGATCCTGTGTTAAATGTGATGATTTTAATCAACGTCACAAAACATTGTTGCAGAAACTTATAAAACAGGGCTATTCCACCAAGCGCCTCCACTCAAAGTTTCTCAAATTTGGCGATACATATCGCATGCTGATAGCAAAATACGAACGTAGCGTGCAAGATCTATGGCGCTACGTTTCGTAACTTGTGTCTAATTCCGCTTAACCCGGGGCTAGGGGCCGTATGAACCCATGTACTTCAAGATCCTCATGGTACTCATATGAACAGTCACAATCAAAGCGTGACTGAGATACATCATTTTTAGATGACGACTCTATAACGAATATTATGGATTAAGAATACTGATCAGCGATACGGATTTGATATTTTGGAACATCATGATGTCTTGCCGGCATCATTGAAAACTGTTGACCGCTTCTCTCTTGCAGGAAACAAGCCTATGTTTATGTATACTTTTGTCTTTTTGAATTTGGTGCTAATACTGTTATATGGAAATGGAATAGGTCTTTGGATTATGGACGCGGATATTCTCTAATGGACGACGGCTGGATTATGAATGACGGACTAGACGCTTGTAATTGTGCATAGAGCAAGCCTCAGGGACGAAACTTCCACCAACAGAATATCACTGTTCATGTGGACATATTGAATTGACATGACCACACGGTTCCTAGCACAGGCTTGAATGGTATTGGATACAAATATTTCAGAGCCATGATGTAATAGCCCTATCAAGTCATCTATTGGGAAATGATTAACAATGTGATCCCCGGATAGTAACTAACGGCCCAAACAATGACCATGGTCAAAAAACCTCGGTCAATCAGGGTGAGGACGGAGTGACAAAATATGGTTGACCGTGGTTATAACATCGTGGCCATAGTCTGTGTTGCAAATACTGTAACTGGACGCCATGGCTTATGAAATTATCGAGTTTAAATAAATATTCATTCATTCATTCACTAAAATATGTCAGATCGTTGGGGCTAATCAAATATATTCCGACAATCATTCATCCAGATTAAAATTCTGTACTTCATATACGTGCACTGATAGAAGATGTAGACCAAATGTATTTGCACGAATGGCTGTGGTGAATGCATTGAGTGAGATCTAACCAAAACCAATTTATAAACGAAACTTCTGTCACATATATGCCATATACCTCATACGGGAGATCTTGCAGTAGAAATAGCCTTTTTTATTATCTACATTTGATCACCAGACAAGCCATCAGGTCTCTCAGTTTGTCCGAGACACTTGGAGACCATGACCGAATCCGTAGAGGCTTTGGTACAGCAAGGCGCCATACCAAAGTTACCAGCAGATGAGATCAGCGTTGGCTTTTACAGTCTTGTATTTCTCGCCCACAAGAAGGTTACAGATCATTCACGTGTGATAATGGTCTGACGCCTCAACAGAGACTATCTAAAACTGCCTCCAGATTTCAAAATGACATCGGTTGCGTCTCTACGCACATGCCTTCCACCGGAGACTGGAACGCATCCATATATTTATAAGACGCATATCTTCACGTACCCATTCATCCATTCCATCGTGGTTTTGTCATGGCAAAGAAACGATTCAAGTAGCAGGTTTTGCCGTCCGGCATCTCCGTCGCCTCTTGGTGTTTCACCCGCATCACTCATCAAGCCACGTCATTCCTTCGCATCCGGGCCATCGACAGGGAATCCCCTATCGAGAACAACATCATGTAGGGGTCCGAGACGTTGGTACACAGAGCAAAGATCAAGTTCACTCTGGACGTGCTAGTGGTACTCGGGTTCATTCCACATCTGACGAAGTCAGGTCATTGCCTGTAGTACATCGTGTCGGTATTCGATTCAAAGAATGAAGTTTTCTAGCTGACTCCAGAAGATCACTGGTTCAAAATTCAACATCAGCTCCAAGTCTAAATTCCGGACATTACTTAAATTCTTATGGGAATTTCTCATTTTCTAAAGGTAATTTTTGCCAAATTACTCGAAGTTATTATAAGTCAGTCTATGAGAAGTCTTATCAAGACTGAGAACAGGAGTGGACAGTAGCAAACCATCGCTGATGTTGTTCACATTTACAATTTATTCATAACACCGAGAGAAATGGGGAATCCAGCAATGAATTCTCCCTCCCCCAACGAGAACCCAAGGCATCCAAAGGATTCTCCTGATGCCACCCCTGTGGGCATCCTGTTGATTCACTTGGGGTCTCGTGGGAGGTACCGTTGCTGGATTCCCCTTCAAGCATCACTACGATTCCCCTTTTTCTCTCAGTGTAGGGATGCACATATTGGGGAACCGCAACTAGCGTGAAGATGGATGGCCAAACAGGCCAGCGTTACATCAGTGTCTTGGAATTATATAAACCCATGTACTTCAAGATTCTCATGGTGCTCATATGAACAGTCACAATGAAAGCGTGACTGAGGTACATCATTCTCTAGATGACGACAACGAATAACATATGGATTAAGAATACTGATGAGCGATACGGATTTGATATTTTTGGAACATCATGATGTCTTGCCGGCATCACTGAAAACTGTTGACTGCTCCTCTCTTGCAAGAAACTGGTTTATGTTTATGTATACTATTAATGTCTTTTTTGAATTTGGTGCAAATGCTGTTATATGGAATATGGAATACGTCTTTGGGTTATGGACGTGGCTATTCTTTAATGGACGACGGCTAAATTATGGATGACGGACCAGACGCTTGTAATTTACAGCCAACAACCATACATCATTAGAAGCAACAGCTCAACGGTGCACTTCTCATGATAGCAGCAGGTCGTATATAATCAAGTTAGAAGGAACGAAATCTCACGTTTTATTATTGAGACCTGGGAGTTATACAGGTGGGTCAAGCAGCACAACTGTTATCTGTGAGCACGGCAAGTTCCCGGTCGTCTGAACGTGATCTTTCGCGTCTTAACAGAATCCTCCAGACAGAATGGCAGCTTCACCCAGAGGTTTTTCGTCAGATCGCGACTGCCAGAGAGCAGTCGTTGTTGGGCCTCTGTGCTACGAGATCAAATGCACAACTTTGGTGTATCATGTCAGTTCGATTCTCGGACTGCACGCCTTTGCAGTGGATGTCTTATCGATACCATCGTAGACCTTTCTGGATTAAGTGTTCCTTTTGATTGCGATCATCCAGGCGGTGTTAGGCAAGATTCAGGAGCACAATTGTGTAATTATTCTACTAGTTCCGTGGTGGCCGGACCATCCCCGTTTGCTCTTCTAGTGTGGTTGTTCTCCGACTTTCCGCATCGGCTTCCATTGTGTTCCAGACGTCTGGATTGACTAAATTTTCAAGGTTTCAGATTGACAAGGATGCCCTCAGAGAACAGAGATTTTCAGAAGAAGCTGCGAGTGCTGTTATGAAGGCCAACAAAACATCAACATCTCAGCTCTACCACTCGAAGTCGGCTTATTTTGAGCGGTGGTGTACAACCAATGGATACGCGTGTAGGACTGCCGTTCTTCCAGTAGTTTCCGATTTCCTTCTGAATCTGCATCATGATAGAAACTTCCAGACCAGCACTATTGATGGTTGTCATTCAGCTCTGAGCAAGATATTGAGCCTAACGTGGGGAATCGATACTGGACATGATAGAAACTTCTCCGGCTTAGTCCAAGCATTTACGCTGCACTAGCTCCTACTCAAGTCATACTCACCAGCTCCTTCAAGAACTTTGGAGTGGCTCTCAGTGTCTTTATGCGATCGCCGTTTGAAACTGTAGCTAGCTGCTGCCGACATCAAAGCGTTGTCATAACTGCCTTTCTAACTTTCTTTGCCTTGGCTCCCCTTTTTTTTCACTGGCACGGACAGCTGACTACCTCAGGATATCGCTTCGTCCTTTTCATGAATATATTGCAAAGAAGGAGACTACGAGACTGGGGCATTGTGCGCAACGTTTTTATCATATTTCTGCTCTTTGATTCAACACTGGAGAATGAAGACATATTAATGTGCTCAATGAGAGCCTTACGAAATTACCTACGGTGTACTGACCCGAATAGAGGTGTTTGTATGCAACATGATCTCTAAAATCATGGGCGACAACAGACATCGCCAAGTATACCATCGCATCTTGACTTATGAACTTATGATCAAAGGGAGGGAGGGAGGCAATTTGGCTTAATGTCACACTCAAATTTGTTTCACTCATATGGTGACAGTCAGTTTGGTTGGTGGATGAAGCCGGAGTACCCGGAGAGAACCACCGCCCTTCGGCAAGTAACTGACAAACTTTCACACATGGACCAGCTGGGCTCGAACCCGTGCCGGTTCAGCGGTGTGAGGCTAGCGGTCACCAGCGAGGCGCCTTAGACCACTCGGCCACCGAGGACCCTATGATCAAAGGGTTGATATTGATCGAATCAAGCGCGTGCGTCGCACCACGAACAGTAGACGGCAGCGGGAGTGTGGCATATATGTGACGTTTTTCGTTGGAAGTATCAGCATTATAAATAATGTTTGTATATCAAAACAAGCCTTCTGTTGCATCAGATTTACCCAACCCACCCTACATACTGGCTACGGCCTCTAGCGCGTCTGTCATGCTGTAGAACGTGAGAATAAGTTCAAGCTAGGGCGCATGCGCGGAGCACGCCTCCTGGGGAAGGATGAGCTGCCAATTCCTTCTGAAGACCTGCAGATGACCCGAACTGCAGGATGATTAAATCTTTGAAACTGAAGACGACTGGTGTTGATGAATGAAAGACGAGACACTGAACTGGGATGAGGTGGATTTTCAATTCTGCCAAAATTTCGATTAGCACGCCTATCCCTGCTTGAGGGTGTATGTTTCCCGTCACGACACTGCCAACCTTTTTTGAAGGAGCGAAGAACAATGTTCTGCATCTTCAATCTTCAGTTTAGGTTGGACTGGCATTTCTCTTTAACTTTACCACCTCTCTGTTGTTCCTGAAACCCAAAGGCTGTTTCACCACTGAGTCAATAGCAAGCCGCGTTTTTCTGACATTAACTTATGCACTACATCATTGAATAGCCTCTTAGATGCCAAAGGTTGAAGTAGAAGTTCCCTATTCACCGACTGTAGAAGAAATTAAGTTTCTTCAAAAAAGCCGATCTCCTGGCATGCAGTTTCGGGGCGAAGGAAAAGTCATCTGATTGTACAATTTGAGTGTTGGCTTTGCCCAAGGAGCGTGCGGAGCTGATCGTGGTGAGACCACCCTTCCGAGGCGTCACATCTCTTGCTAGGACCCAGTACACATAGTAATTACTTCTATGTTGAGACGAAACTTAATATGGACAAAGTCCGTATCTAGGATAGCTGGCGTCCCCGGAAGGAGCCGTCTGTGCATGGTGCTTTATACACATCTGGACACGCATAGCTTGCGTTCCATGTTATGCTCCGCCAAACAATCTTTCCCTTCCAGCCGCATAGTATGCACATCCGGCTCCAGTCTCCGAGGAAAGAAATGACATAGCCATCATATTCTGCTTCAGTGAGAAAGACCTGATCATTTTTGTAAAGGTATAGGTCCAGATATGATATTCTATCTGGGCTATCAGTAGTTTCAATCCAGAGAAATGGGTATATCCTTCACAGGTTCGGTAATTTAGGGTTTATCCAGTGGACCCGACACGATCTGACGAAAAACCTCTGGGTGGCGCTGTCATTCTGTCTGGAGGATTCTGTCAAGTCACGAAAGATCACGTTCAGACTACCGGGAAGATGCCGTGCTTTGAGAGGACAACTGTGCTGCTTGGCTCAATGGTATAACTCACAGGTCCCAAAAAAAAAACAAAAAAAAAACGTGCGAGAATTTCGTTCCTCCTAACATGATTATATACGACATGACTGTCATGTTGTCTGTTACTATCATCAGCGTTGCAACTTCGAGCTGTTGCTGCCAGTGATACATTGCATGTTTGTAGGCTGCTAACTCCAATACATTGATGTTACGCTTTGCGTGCTCGGCCGTCCATCTTCCCCATAACGATACTTGCAGTTCTCCCAGATGAGCATCTCACCTTGAGTGGCACCTCGGTAAACAGATGCTGGTAGGTACAAAATGGATACATCAGAATTCCATACATCATATTCTAGCAAGACTGCCACCACAACAGGTAAGGTCTAGGCACTGCTGATCTTTGTTGGAGGAGTGAAAATCAGTGTTTACCACATGTCTTTTGTTCTTGAAACCGAAACGCTGTTTAGCAACCGAGCCAATAGTAAGCGAAGTTCATTCGGCACTGCATCAAGAAATAGCCTCTTGTATATGTCAAAGTCTGCCGTTGAGGTTCCCTATTCAATGACTGTGGAATGTATGTCTCAGGTTTCTCCAAAAAATGTCCCGATCTCTTGGCATTTAGCATGGAGGCGAAGGAAAAGGCACATGCTTGTATGAGTGTTGGCTTTAACATGCGGAGCGGTTCATGGTCAGACCACCCTTCCGGGGCGTCACGTCCCAAAAACAATTTACCCATATTCGTCAGGATATAGTTAATATAGCTAGTGTTAAACTTTTTATGCCGAGACATCACTTCCTACTCCGCGTCCGGAATAGGCTTCTTCGGAAGCTGTATGCTCCGTCAAACAATCTTTTCTTTCACGTGTAGGCAGCAACATAGTATGCACATCTGGCTCCGCAGTCCCCGAGGAAAGAAATGCAGGGTTCCTACCCTTTGTGAAAGACAAAATTCCAGGACATTTCCAGGACTTTTCCAGGTCCATACAACCTTTTTTCAGGACCTCTAAGTAGTATATAACTGTGATTTCTATCCTCATTTCACCCGGATGTAGTGACGTCATGAGGAGGGTTTGAGGAGGAACTAGTGGCGCCATCTGTACACTTTGGACGCAAGGGAGACAACTCGATCTGCCAACTGAGTTTGGCCGCCATCTTGAATTTTTGAGGCGGTGTGGGCGGCCATCTTGAATTGTGTGGAAAAGGGGATGTATTCCTCCGCGGTGATGCGGTCCTGGCGGTGATGCGGTCTGCTTCCGCGGAGAATGGGGTGATGTGAATAACAACAAGTTCAGCAATGTTCATACAGTTTATTATCCCCAATGTTACATCATACCCAGGCTGGGGGAGCCGCCCTGGGTATGTTTAGTATGTTCACAGCAAAACAAATTGAAATATCAAACACCATGTTTTATTATTTAACGCACCGTCACATTAGGTACAAGTGTTTACTGAGCTCAAGTCAATGATCAGCATGTAGACATAGAGAGTATGTACGACATGTTATGGTATTCATCAGTGCACGAGTGACGCATTCAACCGATGGCAGTGGTGGATCACCTTGGTAAGGAAAAACGTAACATTGGTCACCCTCTTCACTGTCCACTTGGTGTTGGGTCGTTGTTGTTGGGCCCATCCCAAGACATCCAATTGTTCCACTTGGTCCAGCATCATCTCTAGTGACCTCCGGTCAATGATGGTAAACGGTTGGTCGTACACTGGGTGGATGGCACTGGAATAGAAATAGCGCAATTCACCCGTCATCTTATGGCATAAGATGTACCCAAATGCTACATTTAACGTAAAGGCCGTAGGTTGGTCATTGAAGATGGTTTCCACGTAGCTGCGTAGACGGGTGAGCTTGGTCAGTGGGAAATTGTAGATATCTTGAATAGGGCGATGACGGTGGAAACAGTGCCGTGTCATGGTCCAATGGCGCCGAGAGATGTCACTCTGGATGATATTCGGGTAAGAGATCGCTAGGAACATTTATGGGCTCGTCCAGAAAATGTTCGATGTATGGCGTATGACTCGAAACCGTAACGGTGGGGTCCGGTTGGAAATCCAGGCTCTTCCCAACTGTGGGTATAGGCGGGCTCTCCGTCATCGCATCAACAGTGGCGTTCGTCTCCCCGGGCTTATCTTCACTGGGTCTGACCTTCCGCGGCTCCTCTTCAGTAGGAAGTTGTCGCCAAAACCGTGGAGACGGGACATGAATCAAACGCTGATGCCGTCTTAACTGACTGCGTCGTTTGAAGAGTTGACCACAATCCTTACATTGTTCCGTCGCGCCCTCGTGGAATGAGCGTTCTTGGCGCAGTAAATCATCCTCCGATTAAATGACCG